>PVJX010002921.1:0-38230 GCA_004027295.1 Dolichotis patagonum
AACTCTTCTGCACTGTTGGTAGGAGTATAGACTGGTGCAACCACTGTGGAGGTCAGTCTGGAGATTCCTCAAAAAGCTGGGATTAGAAATCCCATTTGACCCAGCTATTCCACTTCTAGGCATATTCCCAGAAGAACTGAAAACATACCACAGTGATTTATGTGCACCCATGTTTATAGCAGCACAATTTGTAATAGCCAGATCTTGGAAACCACCTAAGTGCCTAACTGAGGAATGGATAAAAAAGTTGTGGTATTTTTATACAATGGAGTACTACTCAGCTATAAAGAATGATCACATTGAGATATTTATAAATAAATGGACACTACTTGAGACCATACTCATAAGTGAAATAAACCAAATTCACATGTATAAATACCATATAGTCTCCCTAGTGTGAGAAATGGTAAGAGTATATAAGATTTTATGATAATCATGATTCCTTATTACATAGATTTGAAGCCTTTTAATGTTTTCATTCATCAGTTGGGATAGTTTTATTCGACTTTATTATATGTGATGGTATGAATAGCTGTTTTGAAGAAAACAAAACATTATGGCAGCCATTGCTGATTTAATATCGTCTTGCTTTGAAGTCCTATCATGCTCTTATTCTTCTATTACCATTGGTTCTATCATGTTGTGTCTTATTGGGATTTTAATATATGTGATAGTATAAACAAATTTTTTAATGTAAAATGAGATAATATGGTAGCCATTGATCATTTTCTGTTATTGGGTTCAGAATACTCTGTAATCTTTCATTCTTTTGAATGGTTTTATACTATTTTGTCATGTTTGATATTATTGTATTTGAAGCCATGCTCAACTATTACAAAGAAAGAGACATTATGGTAGCTACTGTTAATATCTGGTTGTCTTGTTGTAAAGTGCTGTGCTGCTCATGTTGTTCTGTTCTGATCTGCTTTTTTCTGTCCTCTTTTGTTTTATTCTTTTTAAAATAGAAAAAAAAGAAAGATATGGTTAGCGACTCAAGAGCAGATATAGATTAAAAAAAACAGAGGCACTTAGGAAAATGATAGAAACTATGAATGCTCAACACAGGAAACAGATGAAGTCCATAAAACAGATTCAAACAGATGTGCAGGAGATTAAAAATTCCCTTGAAAGTATACACAGCAGAATGATTCAATATGAGTACAGAATCTCAGATATGGAAGACAGGATTGTGGTTACTGACCACGAAAATGAAAAGAAAGATTTCTTAAACATATCGTGGTATTTCTCATAGCATGAGAAATCACTTTAGCAGATGCTAGGTGATGCAAAGAAGAATAACATAAGATTGATCGGAATTGATGAAAAAGCAGGAGCTAGTGCAAATGACATAAAAAAATCTGTTCATGGGCCGGGGGTTTAGCTCAGCGGCGTAAGTGCCCGCTTGGCAAATGCGAGGTTGTGAGTTCAATCTCCAGCACACACACACACACACACACACACACACACAATCTATTCACAAGGCATGGCAAAAAACTTCCTAGTCATCAAAAAAGAACTTGACATACAAATAAATGAAGTACACAGAACTCCAATTATGTATGATCAAAAAATAATAAAAACTACATAAAATCATATAACAATCAAGATTCTAGAAATTCAACACGAGAATACTAAAAGCTGTTAGAGAAATGAAACAAATTACATGTAGAAGAAGGCCCATGAGAATCACAGATGACTTTTCAACACAAACTTTCAAGTCACAGAGAGCTTGGATTAAAGTATTTCTAGCCCTAAGGAAAAAAAAAAGGAAAGAAAAAGAAAACCTCCAGCCTAGATTCATGTACCCAGGGCTGGGGATTTAGCCCAGCAGTGTAAGTGCCTGCCTTGTAAGCTCGAGGTTGTGAGTTAAATCCCTGGTATCAATTTAAAAAAAAATCTGAGGGTTCTAGATTGATGTACCCTGCAAAACTATCTTTCAAACTTGAAGAACAACTAAGAAACTTCCATGACAAAGAGCACCCAGGGAACTTCATGAACACCAAACCACCACTCCAAAATATTCTGAAGGATTTTTTTGGAAGACATAACAAGGATTACAACTCCATTAACCTCAAAAGAGTGAATTCATTAGGCAAGGAGACAAAAAGGGAGCCAACAATAGGAAACTAACATGATAAGGATAAATCAATTCATATTGATGCTTATAACTCTCTTGTATTGAGAGAGGAGGAGAATGTGAAAAAAGAAGCAAGATATATTATGTGCAGGTACAAATTTCCTATGATGAATGTTATCATTATATAATCTCTAAAATATATCATTTAAAAAACA
Organism: Dolichotis patagonum; assembly: GCA_004027295.1. Taxonomy (NCBI): domain Eukaryota; kingdom Metazoa; phylum Chordata; class Mammalia; order Rodentia; family Caviidae; genus Dolichotis; species Dolichotis patagonum. Next base: position 2,293 of record PVJX010002921.1, read on the forward strand.
CATAACGGGCTGGGGATTTAGCTCAGTCGCTTAAGCACCTGCCTGGCAAGCGTGAGGTCATGAGTTCGATCCCCAGTGCCAATAACTAACTAACTAACTAACTAAATAAATAAATAAAAAACACATAAAGAAAAAATCCAAGTACTTCTCAGTAAAGATTATATAAATTATGTAACACCTATACAATTAAATTCCTAAGTATTTAAAAGAATAAAGTGTACTGCCATGAAAATGTGTCCAGCATGTACATATTAAAAGTAAAAAGTTATCCTAATTAAGCTGATATATGAAAAAAGTACTGTTATGAATTAAAAACAGGTGGTCAACTTAACACCTGTGGAATTAAATTAGCATGATGCTCAGTGTAGATGATCCACTTGAAGAAAGTTTCTAGCACAAAAGGAGACGAGGAGAGGAAGTATAGGGCAGTATGGATTCCTCTAAGTGTTATTTGGAGCCATTGGTTTTCCTGGAGGAACTTGTCATTGCTGGCTTCTTTGATATGAATTCAGCCATTATCATGGGAGGCACTCAGGACCTTGTCATGAGAATGGCTGTGGTTCACTTTGGCAGAGCACTGGCCCTTATGTTGAGCATCACTTCCTAGCTCCAGAGGGGAAGATGTGTGCTATTTAATCTCCAGAAGTTGTCACGTTGGCTTCCTGATACGTACTTGACTGTTCTCATCGTCAAAGGAACTCGGGACCTCATTGTTGCTGAAGATGGCTGTGGTACTTTTTGGGGGAGCCTTAGTCCCTATTTTAAGTGTGGTTTCTTGGCTCCAGTGTAGAACCCTCAACCTACTGGCACAGATCCTTCATCCTGCTGGCAAAAAGTTTCTAGCTTCTACCTCTGACCTTTGGGTCTTCCCAGTGCAGATCGGTAAAACAGACTTGTATGAGTCATTGTCGTGGGCTCTAGGCCTCCAGTTAGATTCGTGCGAGGCATTGTCATGGGCTCTAGGTCTTCCGATGGACTCATGCAGGACATTGCTGTGGGATCCAGGCCCTAGATTTTCTAGGACTTTAGTATTGTGGACATATTTTCTGCACTTTCTTGTATTTAACTCTGGGTGACCATCATAAAATAACATTATAGATTCTGTGTCCTGTATGTAACTGTTCTTGCAACTCCTGACTACAACAAATATCATTATTTTGAATTGCATTAATAAAATACTAGTATCTGGAGGGATTAAGTAACTGGGGGAAATGTATATCATTTGTTTTTTTATGCGGCAATATTTTTACTTGTATAATGGTTCAGTTTTTTTAGAACTGTCATTTTACTTTTTATTTTTTGTCTTTTTGACATAGGATTTCACTATGTAGTTCAGGCTGGTTTTGAACTCACTTTGTAGCCCAGGCTGGCCTGGAACTCACAGTTATCCTTCTGTCTTAGCCTTCTAAGTGCTGGGAATATAGCCATGAGCTATGACATCTAGCCATTGGTATATTTTCAGATTTATTTCTCAGGTTCCCTTGGTTTAAGAAATTTTTTCTTTTCATGGTTGGCAACCACAATCCTGCCTACTATATCTGAGAGTCTGTCCTCACATTGGCTCATTCTACTACATATGCATTCAATGGAATTTTTAACCTGGATATCTGTTTTATGGATTCCATTTTCTTCCTAAGTTGGCCCTTCATGGTTTCCATCATTTTCCTAAGTGTCTCTACTTTTTTGTTGTTGTTGTTTTTTTTTTTTTTTTTTATCTGTATCTATTCTAGAGTCACTAACCATGTCTTTCATTATGGCTATCTGAGAGATTCTTTTTTTGTACAAGAAACTGAACTCAGGACCTTGCGCTTGCCAGGCAGGTGCTGTACCACTGAGCTATATCTCCTGAGAGATTATTTTTTCTAGAGCCTTGTTCATCTGCATTACTACTTCCATGGTTACTACTTCAGAGAGTCCAGGTGGATAGTTTTCAGACCACTGCACTTCATTGCCCCGTGAGTCTGCCTTGGAAAAGGCTGAAAGTCTGAGGTTGCATCTCAAGTGTCTTTTCATTTTTTTTTTTTGGTTTAATTCCTGAATAATGTTTGTAAACTATGGTAAGTAGCTTTTACTTGTATAGGAAATGATTACTTGTCAGAAGTGTCTTCCAGGTATAGCTGACTTTTGGCTTTTGAATCTGTTGCAAGATCCTACCTCTTTGATTTACTGGGGAATGAGAAGTTGCTGCCTACTTGGCCCAGTCCCTGGTTCTTTGGCATTGGCCTACAGTATTTTTTATGACCCTTAGGCAATCTCAGTCCAGTATACTGGGAAGAACAATTGGCTAGAACAATTATGTCACTTTGGCTTGTGACACAATCAGCAACAACAGTAGGATCAAACACTGCCCAGAAAATGACATGCTGAAGTAACTATTTATCTGCCACCTTCAACCATATGAACTAGACCAATGGTTATATAACAAAATCTAAAACAAATCAGAAACTCGTATGCAGTATACAAGCAGTATGGTGATTTTACTCTCAAAGGACAAAATTTAAAAGTGGCTAGGGGGAAATGTAGAGGAACAGAAGAGGAAGAGATTAGAAGCAAGGTTAGATGATAAAGATCAACAACTTTGGGAAACTGGTAAAGAAGGCAGGAGGGAAACAGAGAAGGAAGAAATAAAAACAAAAATGAAAAGTGCAGCAACATCATACAAACTAGAATCATGTTCTCACTTATATAAAAACAAAAACAGTCAAGAAAAAACAAAAAATAACCGAAAAAATACAAGAGACCAAAAAAAAAAAAAAAAAAGGAAAAAAGTCCACTTGAAGGTGTATCTCTGCTGTCACTGGTAGACAACATGGGCAGACAGAGTCCTGATCCAAATTGATTACTCCCAGGAAACCAGTTTTACAGTGGGGCAGGGGATAATTCTGCTGAGCTGCGATTTGCTCAGCCTGCAGCAGTCCATGCACCTCCTACTGGCTTGAACTCAGCTCCATGACATCCTGCCAACTTGCATTGGCCTCCCTGACCCTCAAATTGGGAGCCACTAGATGGAACCAGCAGTTGCTCTGACTTCCAAGTTTGGTTGGCTCCTTTCCAAGCTAGCTACCAGCCAATCACCCTTTCCTGTGGGACCTCTTAAGTTGAATAATTCACCAGCCACTGCAGTTTGTTGCATCCACTGCTCTGTTGTATTGTTGTGTTTCTCTGTGGAGGCCTTTGAAGTTGCCAGTAGTCACTATGCATCAGTAAGTTCAAGCTAACCCTCCCACATAGTGAGTTTGGGCTACCACCTCCTTGTTCATTCACTTTGCTCTTTTCACTCTCCCTGTGGATTTCAATTTTTGCTTCAGACCTTTCCTGGGTCCCAGGGACCCACCTCTCTCCTTCCTCTCCTCCTCATGTTGCTATATTCCAGTGCCCAGATACCAAATCTTGGAGAGAGGGCTGGGGATTTAGCTCAGCGGCCTAAGTGCCTGCCTGCCAAGCATGAGGTCATGAGTTCAATCCCCAGTACCAAAAAAATAAATAAACAAATCTTGGAGAGATTCTTGTTTTGCTGCTCACCCATCACCTTCCTGAAAGTCTGAGAAAATGTGATTTGTGCAGTGTATGACTGTAATCCTAGCTTCTCAAGAGGGCTGAAGTCGGAGGATTGCTTGAGCCCAGGGATTTGAGGAAGCCTGGCAGCACGAGGCCTTGTCTCAAAAACAAAATAAAACAACCCCCCAACCTGCAATGTGTGATCTTGATTAAATGTAGTAAAGAACAGATGAGGAGTTTTATCTTTTTTTTTATTTTAAAAGGGAGTAAAATTAAACACAACAAAACAGAACAGGACATAAGAAAGCATAAATGTCAAAGCTAGACAACCAGAGATCTTCACTATCTGTCATATTGTCTCTTGTTTTCTTCCAAATGGTTGTCCTTATCTTTGCATATGGAGAGCTCACACTAAATAACATAGCCAATCTTTTCACAAGATGTGTAGTTCACTGGCTCCCACTTGCTGAGCAGGGGGAGGGAGAGGGGGGGGACACGGGATGGGAGACAGGACATGAGATGTCTGGTTCTCAGCCCACACGCAGGAAAGATCACAGTCACCCCCCAAGAGACGGGAAGAGCTCCTTGTTATCCTGGCACCCCAAGTCAACTGCATGGTGCAGGTCCCGATGCACCAGTCTCTCTCCTTCTGGCTGCTGAAAGTCTGCCACACTCTCAGCTGCCCCCAGAGAGTGGGGGAGTTCTTTGTTCTCCCGGCACCCTGAGTCAACTGCATGGTGCAGGTCCTGATGCGCCAGGGTCTCTCTCCTTCAGGCCACTGAAAGTCTGCCACACTCTCAGCTGCCCCCAGAGAGGGGGGGAGTTCCTTGTCTCTCAGCACCCCGAGTCAACCGCCTGGTGCAGGTCCCGAGGCGCCAGGGTCTCTCCCCTGCAGGCCCTCTAAAGTCCGCCATACTCACCTGCTATTTCTTTCTGATGAATTCACCATTCCATTTCCAAAGTTCTGAAATGGCCAACAGACCACAGAAAGAATTCTCTTTAGGCTCCTGTTTGAAACCAGCAACTACATCGATCTGCTGGCCTTGCTTCAGGGCCACGCAGAGTTTTATCTTAATCCCTCTCTTCCCTGGTCTACATGCAGCTGTGTCTCAATTGTCAACCCTGCTAAACAAGTGACCTCAGGTCTGCCACAGTGATAGAACAGTGTTCTATATATAGTAGGGTTTTTTATTTGTTTTGTTTTGTTTGTTTGTTTGAGGTAGGGTCTTGCTACATAGTTCAGGCTGGCCTGGAACTCACTATGTAGCTCGGGCTGACCTCAAACTAGCAGTGATCCTCTTGCCTCAGTCTCCTGAGTTCTGGGATCACAAGTATGTGCCACTATGCCCAGCTATCAGCAGTTTTTTATTGTCCCATTCCAGCAACCAGACTAGACATGCCTGGCTTTCCAGACTGCCCTGCACACTCTCCTTGCTCACCCAGCCTGGATGTTAGTGACTCATGGCATTCTCCATCTCATCCTTCTGCACCATTACATCCCTACCTTTTCCATCTCATAAAAAATATTCCTACAGTAAAGCCTTTATTCCATAATACTTCTGGTTCCTCAATTGATTTCTAGCCTTGAAGTCTGCTGCCTTATCATTTTTTTCCAACTCAGGAACTAACAGCAACCTCCATTTGTATCCTTACTTCTTATTTTCAATTCATCACTAAATCCTTGGAAAACTGTCAAAAACACACCTTAAACAGGGCATGGTGGCACATACCTGTAATCCCAGTATTCTGGGAGCCCGAAGCAGGAGGATTGAAAGTTTGAGAGCAGTCTGGACAGTGTAGTAATTTAGGAAGATCCTGCTTAAATAAGTAAATACAAAGAGTTTAGGAATATACAGTATAGATCAGTGGAATGGCCCTAGGTTCAATACCTAGTATTTAAAAAAAAAAAAAGCCAAGGGTGGTGGAGTATGCCTATAATCCTAGCACTCAGGAGGCCAAGGATTGCTGTGATTTTGGCCTCAGCCTGGACTGGACAACATAGTGAATTCAAGCATAGCCTAGAATATACAGCAAGACTGTGTCTCTTAAAAAAAAAAAAAGTCTATCTATGCACGTGCTTTGGGTAAAGTTACCTTTGTTTTTGTTTTGTTTTGTTTTGAGACAGGGTCTCACTTGAATTCAATACATAGACCAGACTGTCCTCTAATTTGTGGCACTCCTCCTGCCTCAACCTCCCAAGTGCTGGGATTTCAAGGGTGTGCTTTCAGGGCCATACTTGGCCTAAAGCTACTTTTGAAAAGAATTTTGGGCTATACCATAACAAGCATGTTCAGTGGAGAAACTGTTGCTATATTTTCCATTTAGAAATTGGAATAACCAAAGATTACCTGGTGTTTTGGACTCCATTCAGATTAGACTTGCCATTGTTTGGGTTTATGTTCACATAATCCTTTTTTTTTGTAATTATTTATATAAACTCCATGGCTTCTTGTAATTTAATGTATCATGTTCCATTGTAAAAGTTAGACCTTACAGCTAAAATGAGACTCAGCTTTTAAACTAAAAAAAGAAAGAAAAAAAAGCCAGACATGGTGGTACACATCTGATCCCAGTGCTTTATGAGACTGAGGCATGAGGCAAGAGGATCAGCATGAGTTCAAGGCCAGCCTAGACTACTTAGGGAGACCCTGTCTCGAAAAAACCAAACCAAACCAACAGATAGTTTAATATTATGATTATTACTTTTTTTTAAGATAGGATTTTGCTTGTGGAGCTCACTATTAGCTCAGGTGGGCCTTGAATTTGTGGGAATCCTCCTGCCTCAGCCACCCAGATCCTGAGAGTACAGATATGCATCACCAGGCTTGGTTGTTTAATATTTTGCTTTTTTCTTTTTTGGTAGTGGAAATTGAACTCATGACCTTGCATTTGCCAAGCAGGGGCCATGCCACTGAGCTATATCCCCAGCCCATGTTTTTGTTTTTTGAGAGAGAATGGGCAAGGCCAGCCTGAACTGCATACTGAGACTTTATCTCAACTCTCCCATCCATGAAAAAAAATCACACATTAACAGTAAATGTGAGTGTTGATTTCTTCACATACAAGCTGGGAATAATGTCCAAAATCCAATATTATTAGTCTTGGTGGTTGTTTTACTGCTGCTTGTGTTTCGGGGGAGGGAGGATTGTACCAGGGTCTTCTCACTGGCCTATACCCCTAAGCTCTTTCATGTATTTTATTTTGTTGTTTCGGGTTTTTTTTTGGTACCAGGGAGCAAACTCATGACCTCACACTTGCCAGGCAGGGGCTTACACCACTAAGCTAAATCCCCAGTCCCTATATTTTTTTATTTTGAGATCCGGTCCTGCTAAATTGCTCAGGCTGGGCTCCAATTTGCAATCTCCCTGCCTTAGCCTCCCAGAGTGCTGTTATTACAGGCTTACACCATTACACTCAGCTTGCTGTCACTTTTGATTGGAATGAGGGTCCCCATGAATGGAATAACAGGCTCTTTGCTGAAAGGAAAGTTAAAATTCAAAGGAAAAAGATCCTTAGTAGCAAAAAGGGGAATTTGCATAATTTTACAACAGTGGAAAAGTAGAAAAGGAGTTAGAAAAATTTTTTAAAAATTGCAAAATGTTGGCTAGGCATGGGGCACACATCTGTAACCCTGGCACTAGGGAGGCTGAGACAGGAGGATCACTGTGAGTTCAAGGCCAGCCTGTGTTACATAGCAAGTTCACGGCCAGCCTGAGCTATATAGCAAGACCCTGTCTCAAAGAAAAAAAAATTGCAAAACGTTTACACCAGAAAAGATATTAAAAGTCATGGTTCCCCAGCACTTGGGAGGCTGAGGCAGTAGGATTGCTGAGTTCAAGGCCAGCCTGGGTTACATAGTGAGTTCAAGGCCAGCATGAACTACATAGATCCTGTTTCAAAATGACAGTAAATAAGTAAGTCATGGTCCAAATCACCTCTGTAATAGATATGGAAATAAAGACTGAGGCACGAGATGATTTGTCCAAATCCACACTAATCCATTACTAGTAGTTCTGGGATTAGAAGTTTGTTGGGGTCTCAGGCTCTCATCCTTTGGTTTAATTCAGCAAATATTTATTGAGCACTCAGTCCTATACTAGACACTAAAAAGGATTCAAGGATATACAGAGATAAGTTAATTATGTTCTTGTATCTCAGCTTTCATGTACTTCTCCTTATTTGTCTTTTTCTTAAATATTTCCATCTAGTGTCTTTCTTATAGAATTAATCTAGTCATTCTGTTTTTACCTATTATTGGGAATCTCCATGTTTCAGTAATAATAGTTCCTAGAATCAAGTATGGAATAAGAGGATCTGAAGGTTAAGAGGAAAAGTATAGTACTGTTTCTTTTCAAAAGGTGTCAAAAGAACTAGGCTTGGTACATTCCCAGAGACCCATTACTTGGGAGGCTGAGGTTCTCTTGAGCTTAGAAATTGGGGACCAGCTTTGGCAACATAGTAGAATCTCCACCTTTAGAAAAATGTCCAGTGAAGATTACTTAGTTCTGCACAGGCCATCATTCACTTCTCTGTGCAGTTCTTTTGTGTAAAGAAACCTTAGAAATGACAGAATTGAATCAGACATGCCTGTAATCTCAGCACTCTGGAGGCTGAGGCGGGAGAATTGGCCTGAGTTACCTAGTGAGTTCAAGGCCATTCTGAACTACAGTCAGACCTTATTTAAAAAAAAAAAAAACACAAAAAAACTTCGAGGGGACCAAGAGATGGACAGAAGGGAAGGGAGAGGGAGGAAGAAGGGAAGGAACAGGAAAGAGTCAAGATGTATGTGTATGTGCCACTTCACCATAATGAAGACCAGAAATATAGCTTATTATACACTGCAAGCATGAACTAATGCAAATTTAAAAAGTAACTTTGATAGGAAGGTCTAAATAAAAAATTGTACATTAATCACCTGTTCTCTTTTCTTTACCCTGTAATATTTTTCTATTAAATATTTTGGTTGTTTTCATTTATATCATTGCCCACTACCTTTGGATTCTTAACTAAAATCCTTAGAGCCTAGTTATCATAGTGATATGCTTGACATTAAGCCATTTTAGGTAACGCACAGCTCAGCTCTTTAGTAAATACTATAGTCTGTTAGCCAATATGGATCTAAATATCTATGAAAACAATCCCATTTTATAGGCTTGTGCACTCTGAAGAGTGCTTATTTAACTCTTCCTCGAACAAGTGCTGTTATCATAAGATGGGGCTCATCTGGTGAGCCAATAAAATCTCTAAAATAAGCTTTTCAGCCCCGTGTGGTGGTGAAAGACTGCAACCAGAGCCACGAGGGAGGCTGAGACAGGATTCCAGGTTGACAGCTTGTCTAAAAAAGGGGCGGGGAATGTAGCTCAGTGGTAGTTGTGCCTAGCACGTGCCAGGCCCTTCGTCCAATTTCCAGTGGCACAAGAACAACGCAAAAAACTTTCATAGCAAAAGTATGTAGTATTTTCCATTAGAGGTACCTTAGGTAAAATTAGTATCCACAGCGCGTCTGAAATTCAAATGCCTTTGTCTTGTCTTTCTTGTACGTGGTAAGAGGTTACAAAGGAAATGTCACTTCACATAAGATTTAGTTGCCAAGATTTTGAAAAGAAACACAGATATTTCCTCACAGTTGTCCTCATCACGCAGCTTTGTGCTGCTTCAAGTTGATCAAACTGTGCCAGGAGGAGCCCTTAACTGCTTAAAAGGCCAGGGACAGAAACGGAGTATTGCACAACCCTTCAGCACCCGGCGTTTTCGCTTCCAAATCTGGCCTTCGTGTCATCCCGGCGGGAGCCGCTCCCCATTCCCCTCAGCGCGCCGGGGTTTCCTAGCCAAGCGCGGCCGCCCCTCTCTCCGCCTGGGCTTCTCGGGAGACCAGAGCCGCGCGGGCGCGGGGCGCCGGGAAAGCCCATTGTCCAGCGGGGAACCCGGGTCTCCCCGGGGCGCCTCCCGCCAGCCGACCCGGAGGACCAAAGGTCTGCGGGGCTCCGCGCCGCGCCGCTCCCCTCCCCCGCGGCCCCATTGTCTGCCTCGCCCCGCCCCGGGGGACACGTGCGCCTGCAGCTTCCCGAGCAGGAGAGCACGGGGTGGCGGCGGCGTGGACACCGCTTGGAACGGCTGCGCCGCGGCGGGCGGCGCGCGGACCGGTGGGTGCCCTCGGGAAGCCGCCCTCCGCGCCCCCTGCCCACTCCGTGCTTCCCAGGCCCGTGCGGGGATAGGGCGGCGGGAGTCGTCGGGGGCAGCGTGCGCGTGGGGCTGCGGTGGGGGTGGGGCGGGGCGGGGTAGGGAGATGCCTGTCTCCTGACAAAGGGGAACGAGTGGGACACGCAGAGCCGGCCCGCCCCGCCTGGAGGGGAGTGGGAGGGAGTGTCGGGAGGGAAAGGGGCGGGACTCTCATTCACTCGGCCCCTCGGCCGGCGCCGGAGCGGAAGGGCGGGGTCTCGGCCCCCCACCCCGGCTGAGGAGAGAGGGAGGCAACGCGACGCGAAGGCGGGGCACGCGGGCGCGCGTCCTGAGGCGTCGGCTACGTCGTCACGTCAGCGCGGGAGAGAGAAAGAGAGGAGCCGACTCGCAGGGACTGAGGGACAGGGCCGAGAGAGCGAGCGAACGAGGGAGGGAGCGAACGAGAGAGTGCAAGCGAGGAGGGGAAAGGCGGCCTCTCGTGCCTGAGCAGCCGCGGACAGCACTACAAGCGGTGGGGGGAGGAGCAGGGAGAGGGAAAAGAAAGCCCGAGAGGAGAAGGCGGACGGAGGCTGGTGGAAGTGGTAGGGGGAGAAGGAGGAGCTGGAGGAGGGCAGGGGCTGTGGGAGTGAGTGAGAGAAGCGGACGCGCGAGGGAGGGGAGGGAAGGGGGGTCACGCGGGGGCGCGCGCGCACCGGGAGCGCGCTCGGAGGCGAGTGGAACTGGATCGGGTTTGCTGCCAGCGGCGTGAGCTTCGGCCGCCATTTTACAACAGCTCCACTCGCGCCGGACACAGGGAACGGCGAGCACGCGTTTCCCACAACCCGATTCCCTCGGACAGGATTCCTCCGCCGCAGCCCAACGGGGAGGTAACGACCGGCTCTGGAAGGGGAGCTCCATGACACTGTGGAGTGAGCTTGGGGAGGGCAGCGCGGGGGGAAACCGGCTTTTCTGGAAAATGGATTCCAAGAGGGAGAGGAGCACGTTGACTGGGGCTGCCTGGAGTAGGCCGCGGCTGTGCCGCCACTTACTCCCTTCCATGTGCTGCCGCTGCTCGGGCTTTGTCTGCGGCGCTCCGGGAGAAGGTGGCTCCGTGGCCCACGCGGACAGCGCGCGGCGGCAGACTTGGTGCTGTCGTGGCCCTCGCCGCGGGAGTGGGCGGAGAGGAGCCGGTCTCGTCCCGCAGCCGGGCGTCGGGCTGGGGCGGTGCTCGGGGTCTCGCGGGCGTGGAGCTGTCGCGGGACGCGGCGCCGCAGTCACTGCACCCGGGAACGCTGGGTGGGGGTTGCACCGCGCGCCGCGGGTCACGTCTCGGCCGGGCCGGCGGCTGGGGTCGCGGGCGCACGGGGAGCGCCCGAGGCAGGGAGCCATGTGTCACGGCAGAGTCGGCGGCGCTGGGGGGCGGGGAAAGCCCGTGGCCTGGCGCCGCCGCAGCCTGGGTTTTGAGGGGTGAGGTTGTTAGTGCTGCAGCTTTCTAGGGGCTCCAACCGCGGCTGCGGGTTGATGGGAGCCAGTGACGGTCGTCTTGGCCTGGGACTCCGTGGGTTTCCGTTGAAGGAAGTTGTAGGACATTTGAAGGCGCAGAGCACGTGTTTCTAATGGGCTACTGGCGGCCGCATTGGTGAGACTGCCGCTCTGGGTGCGGAGTCGGGGGCAGACTTTGGGGTGTGGGAGTGAAGGGTGGAGAAATTGGGTGGTGGGTAGGTGGCTTGTGTGAGCGCTTTGTTCTTCGCTGGCTGTTGTTACTGATCTATAAGCGGCAGGCGGGAAAAGCTCACTTTGGGGTTTACCTTGGAGAGGAACAAGCCCAGCTTTGCTTTATTCTCAACACACCTTATTTTCTGTACTGGAACAACTGCATGTGGCGCTCTGGCTGGTCCTCTTACTGATTGGGCTTCATTTGTAATACGGTTTTTCCTAGGGAGTGATAGCAGGTGAGTTAGGGGTGGTGCTCAGGAAGAAAATAGTGAATTGGTCCTTCTGTGCTCTGCTCTAAATCTGGCCTGTCAGGCGACTGGTGACTTTAAGGTTTCTTTCAAGGGAAGTGCAGACTTCCTGGTGTAGTGAGTGGTAGAGAAAGTAAAGATTGGGGCTCTTATATTGTCCTCTATTCTTTTTGAAGATCCTAGTTTAATTTTGCTTATTGCGTTTGAACAGATCTCTGGAAGCATGGCTACAGAACATGTTAATGGAAATGGTACTGAAGAGCCCATGGATACTACTTCTGCAGTTATCCATTCAGAAAATTTTCAGACATTGCTTGATGCTGGTTTACCACAGAAAGTTGCTGAAAAACTAGATGAAATTTACGTTGCAGGTAAGAACTAACACTTGCAAAATTACATTATGAAATTTCTCTATTGGATTTCTGGCTTTGAGCTAAAATAGCAACTTTTTGTGGTTTCCAATTAAGTGTGGGAACTGGAACTTTGCCTTGTTTTGATAAGTTGATTTAGGTTTGAGCTAGAGGTTAAGGTGCAGAAAAGGGAGGGACGAGGAATAGGCCCTCCCTAGGAAAAGGCTGGCGGTCTGTTGGATAAGGATATGATAGTCATGACAGAGGTTAAATGTTGGAAACAGATCATGTGACTTTTTGGGGTATTTTTATAGTAGGATTCTTGTTAAATAACTTGGTAGTAGTAGATAGATGTATTCTCTGTCTTATTGGTGTGGCGGTTCTTTTTTCTAGTGGTGCTTGGAGTTGAATAGATTCAGTTGTCATGTTTGGAGTTGTTTTTTTTTTAGGATTTGTAAGTCTACATTTACTGTAGAAACACTGTAATGTTTAGAACTCTGTAACTTGGACGGACACAAACCAGGATGTAAAATCGGCTCCTTATTGTGGTTGTGAGATCTTTAGTTCAGAAGGATTTAAGTATATGTGTTTTCACTGTAGATACAAGGGTAGGATTGTTACATGTATCCGTAGTGGCATAGGGGTCTTGAGAGGGGAAAAACTTCTAAAAATGTTGGAAGTTGATAACTAATTAAGTTTTCTCTTCTCCAGGGCTAGTTGCACATAGTGATTTAGATGAAAGAGCTATCGAAGCTTTAAAAGAGTTCAATGAAGACGGCGCATTGGCAGTTCTTCAACAGTTTAAAGACAGTGATCTCTCTCATGTTCAGGTAATGTTAGTTTAACCTCAGTATAGGTAGAATGAATGAATTTTGATTATTTTTGATGTGCTTATTTAAACTGTTAGATGGAAAGGCGAATGTTTTAAAATATGAATGGAAAATTTCTTTGCAGAACAAAAGTGCCTTTTTATGTGGAGTCATGAAGACTTACAGGCAGAGAGAAAAACAGGGGACCAAAGTAGCAGACTCTAGTAAAGGACCAGATGAGGCAAAAATTAAGGTATGTCTTTTAAAGCTCTTGTTTTAAAGGTCTTTCAATATTTTATAGTTTTGATAAATGTTCTTTGTGTGTGACCTGGGTATATATATTTTTAGCATCATTGATCTTTTCTAATTAGTATTTTCAAAAGTATTCTGCCGTTTTAAACGACTCATCTAATGATTAAATCTGTGCTTTTTGTTTTTTTGAGGAGTCAGGGTCTCACTGTGCAAGTTCAGGCTGGCCTCAAACTTGCAGCAGTCTTTCTGCCTCAACTTCCTGAGTGTTGGGATTACAGGTGTGCACCAACATGCCTGGCTCTTAAATCTGAGCATCTAATGGTTCAGATAAGCAATTGGAAAGGTTCAAGGTCAGGTTACTAACAGTCAAACCAAAGTGGTATAGAACCAATTTACTTTTTGCTGGTGGCAGGTGTACACTTAGCAGTTGACTTGTTTTAGGAGCTCAATCTTTAGTGAGTTTAGAATTCTGACATTAGCTTTTCTGTTAGTGTGGCTTATTGAGGTTATTATATATTGTTTATTTATTTATTTTTGAGACAGGATGTCCTATGCAGTTCAGCCTGTCTTGAACTTCCAGGCCAGTTCCAGGCTGGCCTGGAACTCCTGGTGATCCTCTTGTCTCAGCTTCTCAAGTACTAGAGTCACAGGTGGGCACCGCCATGCCTGATTGGCTATCTTGTTTATTTCTAAGAGCAGCTTTTAACAATAAGGGGTTGTTCAATGTGGACATGTAAGTAAGGAAACAAGTTGGGAGTAAAAGGCTGTTAAGTCGTATGCAAGATTGATTTTTCTGGAGTTCAGTTAGGTTTTGATATTTGACTTACTAAAAATATGGTTCATGTTTGTATTTAACTTGACATTGATGGCATGATACTGTTCTTGGGTCAGAGATTACATTTTACGAAAGTGAACTGTTCTTCAGGTGTGGTGGTGTACACCTGTAATCCCAGCACTCAGGGAGGCTGAGGCAGGAGGATTGCTGGGAGTTCGAGACCATCTTGGCCTACCAAGTGAGCTCAAAGCCAGCCTGGACTACATAGTGAGACCGTGTCTCAAAAAAGACCAAAAAAACAAAACAAAAAAAAGTTACTAAGAAGGGCACAGAAGCAGGGTGTAGTGGTTCACACCTCTAAACCCAACCCAGGGAGGCTGAAGCAGGATAACCTCAAGTTCTAGGCCAGCTGTGGGTACAGAATGAGTGCAGAGCCAGCCTGAACTACATAGCATGACCCTGTCTCAAACAACAAAACCAAACCAAAAGGGGCATAGATGTTGAGTAGTATTTTAATGATATGGAAAGAGGAAAGCATAGAAAATAGGGTTAGGGTTTCTGACTGTCATGAATTTTGAGGTGGTTGGAATGAATGGAATTTGAATTATAATTGAGTTTCTCTATTAAAAATGGTGTTTAGTTGTGCCAGTTGTAATTAAGAGTATGTTGGGGAGTTTAAAATTTTATGGAAATTACTTCGTGTGACTTTCAATTCAGTCTTTGGGAGGAGATGACTTAAACCTTTAATAAGACTTAGTTTTTTTGTTAATTTGTTTTTTTGGTATCAGGATCGAACTTACGACCTCATGCTTGCCAGGCAGGTGCTTATGCTGCTGAGCTGAATTGCGGGGCTTTAATAAGACTTAGAAAGTGTGACCAAAAATTTTTTTGTAGGATGTTTGGCAGGGAATAATTGGTTTGTTTTTGTTTTGTTTTTTGAGACAGACTCTTGCTATGTAGTTCAGGTTGGGCTTGAACTCACTGTGTAGATCAGACTGGCCTTGAACTCACAGTGATCCTCCTGGTTCATTCATCCTCCTAAGTGCTGGGATTATAGGCATGTGTCACTATGCCCAGCCTCCTTTCTTTTAATATTGATGAAAGGTGTTATTAGGAACATGTGAAGATTCAGGTGAAAAAGGCGTAAACTGCTTTTATAGCATAGGGAGTATATATGAGAAAAAAGAAAAATAAGCAGTTTTATTGTTCAGTTCATGTGATAGCCATTGTATTTTTAAAAGACAAGGTCTTGTATAGCCCAGGTTGGTCTTGAACTCACTTTGTAATTCAGGCTGGCCTCAAATTTACGGCAGTCCCGCCTGCCTCAGCCTCCTAAGTATTTGGGATTACGAGTGTGTGTCACTATGCCCTGCAGTCATAGATTGGAGTTTTAGTTTTCTTGTCACTTTGCTCCATTAAGCAGTCATACTTGGGTGTCACAGAAAAATTATAGACTACAAAGCTTTTTGGGAACTCTTCTTACAAAGTTTTTTTTTTTTTTCTAGTAAATTACTTTTTTTGTTTCTGGGTGCTGGGGATAAAACTCAGGGCCTCAGGCTTGCTGGTGATATAATATCCTTATGCTGGATATATTGTATTTAATGTTCTTATTTCTGGAGACTGAGGTGATCTGAATCCCATGTCATTTAAAACAGATCTTAATAAGTTTTATTATGTGACTAACTAGCATTAGGTCTTTGTATTTCAGAGTTACCAACTAACAGACTTGTTTTGTTATTTGGAAAAACTAGTTTTGTGGTGTAGGTGGAAAATCTTGTCTTTTCTTTAAAGCTTGATAAGCTGCTTCTTTTTGGTAAGGGATGACAAGAAATTCCTAATTCGAGTTCAGTGAGCTTCATAAACTTGAGCAGTATACTTTTGGTAAGAGAAGATGTAAAAGTTATAGTACAGTGTTGCAATTTTATGAAGTTTTCAGTCATTTTGTCTATTTTTTTCTGAATGATCCATGCTGGTTTGTGAGGCATGATATTTTAATGTCAGATAATAAGAGGTTTTGGGGCAGGGAATTTAGCTCAGCAGCCCAAGTGCCTGCCTGGCAAGTGTAAGGTCATGAGTTCCATCCCTGGTACAAAAAAAATAGACTTGGTGTATAGACTCTAGACTTGGTATAGCCAGTGTAATACTTTCAGAGGTTGGCCAAATGACCAGAATGTCAGTGTGTGCCTACACTTTAGGGTATGGGGAATTTGATGGGTAAGAAGTCCAGAATTGGGAGGAACCAAATTAGGTGCATTTATTTAGATGGCATTAGCAGTGTAGGTAACACCTTGTCCTGATAAGTAATTGAAGAAGACTAGAGTGTACTTGGCCCAGTATTTGAAATTTTTTGACAATAAGCTTGGGTTGTAATATGTACTTATTAGTGGAAATGAGAAGCAGACCCCCAGCAACTGGTTTATGGAGGACTGTTGCTGAGATAGTTGAAAAGATATGAACAAGGTTGACTTTTAACTACTGAATATACAGGTGTGATCTTATGAATAAAATGTATTAATAACATTTGACCTTTTCAAGGCACTCTTGGAAAGAACAGGCTACACACTTGATGTGACCACTGGGCAGAGGAAGTATGGGGGACCACCTCCAGATTCCGTTTATTCAGGTCAGCAGCCTTCTGTTGGCACTGAGGTAAAGAAATTAAACTTGTACCTTTTGTAGTAAAATGCAGATATCTGGTTTCCTAAAGAATTTTTCATGGTTTTTACTGTATGTTTAATTTACAGATATTTGTGGGGAAGATCCCAAGAGATCTATTTGAAGATGAGCTTGTTCCTTTATTTGAAAAAGCTGGACCTATATGGGATCTTCGTCTAATGATGGATCCACTCACTGGTCTCAATAGAGGTTATGCGTTTGTCACTTTTTGTACAAAAGAAGCAGCACAGGAGGCTGTAAAATTGGTAAGTTTTTTTGCCCTCTAGTATTCTCATTAACTATCTTTAATGCTTGCTTTTTTCTGATTGTGTTGTAAGAGTAATATTTGACTTTGTGTATAAACATTTGCATGGATAGTTGATAAAAAGTAGTGTGGGGTAGAATTCTAGGTAATGGTTCTTGAGACATCCAGTATAATAATAGTTTTGTTTGTATGCGTAAATTTTCAGCAATATGAAAAGTTTAAGAAAACAGTAATAGGGCCTCCATAGTTTCTGGCCACACTTGGAACATCCCTTTTCAAAAATTTACAGTCATTCTGATGGTAAATTTCTAGATAATGAAATAAAAGATTTTGTGGTGAGTGGCAGTATTTGATTTAGAAAAAACATGTTTGGTGAAGAAAACTATGTTGTGTTTAAAAAAATTACTGTTTCAAGTTAGGCTTGTAACTTTGAACTAGTTTGCATAAATTTTGTGAGTCAAGGTATCTACAGTAATAAAATTTAAGAGCCAGTGGTGAATTTAAACCAGTGAATATACCAAGAAATACCTGCTGGGGAGGAAATTTTGATAACTTACTGTGGCAGAAATTTGTTCAATTTGCCTTTACTGGCTTGAAAATTTTGTGATTAATTCTAAGCAAATGAAATCTTCAGGCTCATTTGACCTGAAAAATTTTTTTCCTTTTCCTTACCATCAGATACATACATAGATTGAATATTCCTTATTCAAAATAATTGGTATTTTCAATTAAAAATTTTTTTTTTTGTATTTTCAGTTTTACCAGACATATTTCAGGGTATTTTGAGTTTTGGGTAATGTTGGCAAAGGCTTTTAGCAGTTGAGCATCCCTAATCAAAAAACCTGAAATGCTTTGAAAGTTGGAAACTTTTTTGGTGTGCTGTGGGTTGAACCCAGAACCTTCGCAATATATATGCTGCATCTTTAGCCCTTTTCAGTATTTGAAACAATATCTGGGTGAGTTCCTAAATTGCCCAGGCTGCCTCAGCTTCCTCAGTGTTTGGTTTATAGTGATATATGACAGTGTAGGCTAAAATTTGTTTAGTTTTTAAAAAAATTTTTTGCTTTTTGAGACATGGTCTCTTTGTAGTCCAGGCTATCCTTACTCACATGACTCAGCTACCTCAGCCTCCTTTGTTAGTGCTATGATCACAGGTATGTACCACCATACCCCATCATGTTTGCATTTCTGATTTCCAGGTTAGGGATAATCAACCTGTATCCCATGTGAAGTATACTCAACTAAGTATACTTTTTTAATTTCTCTGTATTGTTTAGTTTGTTGCACCTAAATTGCTTTAATTGTTCCAATTATAAAGTTGAGTATACTACAGATTTAACATTAGAAAAGTATGGTTTGTGAAAGAAGAGAAATCTCTTTAAAGAGAATTCATTAAGTCAGGCTTGATGGCACATACCTTTAATCCCAGGAGGCAAGAGGCACCATGAGGCTAGCATGGGCTACATATACATAGTGAAACTCTGTCTTGGTTAGAGGGGAAGCATTAATTAAATACTTGCTGGGTGGGGTAGTTGGGGTAATGGAGTACATCTATCTCCACACTTGAGAGGCTGAGGCAGGAGGATTGCTGTGACTTTGAGGTCAGCATCCTGTCTTAAAAAATTATGACTGACTTCCCTTGAAGCAGTATTTCCTATTTTAAAGAGGATACGCAGCTCTGTGGAGTGTCCGTTCATAGGCAATCTGGTAACCTTTGAGCTGCTAAAAGTTTAGTTTCAGCAGTTCAAATAAAAGACCTTTTTTGGAGTTCTAGAAATAGATACTTTAGAAATTATCAGGTAAATCTAATTTTTTTTTTGGTACAGTATTCAAACTCAGGACCTTGTGCTTGCCCAGTAGGTACTATGATGCTGAGCTGAATCCCCAGCCCTGTCAGATAAATCTAAAAGAACATTTTTGCTAAAAGAACATTTTTGATGAATAGTGATACGGTACTATTATGTTTTGTTTTTGTGGTATTGAGGATTGAACCTAGGACTTTTACACTTTTTACACTTGAGCTGTATATATCTCCAGCCCTTTTATTTTTTGAGCTAGAAACTCACCAAGTCGCTAAATTGCCCAAAGTGAGCTTGAACATTTGTCCTTGTATGTCAGCTCTTCAGCATGCTGGGATTACAGAGGAGCTATGCCATGGCCTAAATTTTTTAAAAAAACACAAGTAACAGTGAATTTTAATTGTGAAAATGCAGAATTAATTGAGGTGACAATGAGCTTTCTTACTACAAAAAGCTCATAAGGAATTTAGCCAGTGATGTCAGATCTACTTTTTAACATTAAATTAACATTTTTAGGTTCTCACAACATGAGGTTCTCACTACTTAGGTTCTCACTAGACCTTGTAGGTATTGCTAGAAAACTTGTATCGGTAGAGGAAAATCATTTAAAATGGTCAAATAACGTGATTTTGAATGCCACTCAGAATTGAAACATTTTTTTTCTTTGAGACAGGTTTTGCTTTGTAGTTTAGGCTAGCCTTGAAGTCATTAAATATAGATAAAACTGGCCTTGAACTTGGCTCCTGCCTCAGCCTCCTGAGTGCTGGGATTATAGGTCTGTGCCACCATGCCCAGTTTGAAGCAGTTTTGTTTAGACAGTTATCTTGGTTCAGTATATTACAATCCATAATTATTTTGCCATATTATATATGTTATTAATATATCATGTGGTACCTCAGTTCATAAATACAATGTTTTATGATTTTGGGGGGAAATGGCTGTGTTTGTGTGGGAAAGATGGCTGTGGTTGTTTTGTCACCCAATGGTGGAGTTTAGATTGGAAACAAAATTTTGTCGAAGTCTCTTCTGTTTGAAGTCTGAATTGTGAACAGAAGCATTTGTGAACTGAGGTATAACTGTTAATATAAGTATTTTAACTATTAATACAGAAACATCTTTTAATAGACCTAGGAACTAATTCTTTTTCTAAGCCTTTTTCACTCTTTCTGGGTTTCTCTGTTGTGAGTTCTTAACTTAGGAGAATCATTTTTTACTACCTAGTAAGTAGAGGACTTTATGGTTTAGTGTCTTTTATTTTATTTTAGGTACTGGGGATCAAACTCAGGACCTTGTGCTTGACAGACAGGCACTTGTGCCGCTGAGCTAAATCCCCAACCGCAGTTTCGTGTCTTGAAAGATCTTTTGGGTGGTAAAATTTCCCCGGGGTGATTGGACTTCTTTTTTTTAAGAATTCTTTACAGTGTGTAGTATTTGGGAAACTTTGCTGTAATACAGCAGTAAAAAGAGGACTAAACTTCTTGAGGAAATGAAGTAATGAAACATTGTAGAGAAAATACAAAACGCAAGTTGATTTGGGTGGTTTTTGCTATTTTATATTTCTAGAGATGGGTATTTCCTTATATATATTCCATAAGGGAATAGGATTGGAAACTCCTTCCATTGTGTATTGAGGTTCTATTTGAGTTACAACTCTAACCAAGATATATTTTTATATAATTGATGCTTCATTCTACTTATACACAGCTAAATGTTGAGGAAATGTCTCTTTTGCATTATTTGTATGTCAGAGATGATTGAAGAACTTCTTTAAAGGGTAAAATCTTTCTTAAGGTATATAACACAAATTTTAAGTATTTAGATCACTGCTTTCCTTCGAAAAGAGAACATGTCATGAATAGTGAGGACAGTGACAATTCACGTGGCCTTTTTATTAATATGATACAGTTGGTTATTTCTGTTTGGCAAAGTTCTATCTCTGACTCTGTCTGACTGACTGTCTCTGTCTCTGTCTCATTTGTTTGGATCAGGTCTCACTGTAGTTCAAGCTGGCCTTGAACTTATTATCTAGGCCAAACTGGCCTCAAATTTGTGGAGATTCTCCTGCCTCAGTGTCCTAAGTGTGCCACATACCTGACCTGGCTTTTGGTTTTTTGAGAATCTTGCTTTGTAGTTGATGCTGGCCATTGTGGTGATCTACCTCCCTCAACTTGAGTGCTGGGACTATAGCCACATAGCATCACACAGTTAAGACAGTTGATTTTAGACAGATTATTTCTTTCTTTTTTTTTTTTTTTGGTACCGGGGATTGAACTCAGGACCTTGCGCTTGCCAGGCAGGCACTTAAGCCACTAAGCTAAATCCCCAGCCCCCTAGACAGGTTATTTCTGCAGCCTTTGTTTTTATGAACCACTTTACTTTGAGTATCTTGTGGACGAGGAATTTAGACCTTTTTATAAATATTCAGCAATGATTTGTTCTCCTAGAGTACATGCAAATTTGTAAATGTCTCATAAAAGTGGTTTAGTTGTTAATAGCCAAAGGGAAGAGGCATGAATTCAGAAGCACTTTCTTAATCTCAGCTTTATGTGCAACCAACAGTGGCTTGTATTTGGGGGAAGTAGAAAACAAACAAAAAAATCATCCCTAAATGATGATACTCTAGCCAGGGAAGCAAGATCTAAACTTACAAGAAGGTGATTGTAGTTACCAATTGAGTTGAATAGAAGCTGTGCTACATTGGTGCATTTAAATTCTAATTTAAACCTTTATTTCAGGTAAGCAAAATTACATTCATTCTGTACAGTAGGCTGAGTGATTTATCTGAGAGTGATGTACCTAAATGTCACAGTATTTGATACTAGGTTTCTTTGGGAAGAGGATGTTTACTGTTAAGTTGACACAGTAATTTAAGCCAACAGTACAAGTTATAGCACCAGCTAGCTTACTTCTCTATGTAATGTAGTTCAAGGAGCATTAAAATTTTTTTGCTTTATAGAACATTTTAGATTTACATAATGATAGTATTCATCATAGGAAATTTGTATCTGTGCATGATATATCTTCTTTTGTTTTCATTCTTTCCTTGTTTGTTTCTTGTCCTTTTCTTTTCCCTCTCTTGTTCCCCTTTTCATTTGAAAATTTTCTGTTTGCCAATATCTGTTGTACATTTTGGTCCTTACTTACACTTTGAGTTATTTCTGACACTTTTTTTCTTTTTGGGTTTTTTTGTTTGTTTATGACTTGGAATCGAACTCACAACTTGTCACTTTGCCAGACAGGTGCTTTACCACTGAGCTATAATCCTGGTCCTACAATGCAGATTTTAAGTGTGTGTCTGATTTGATGCATCCATTTAACTAGAAAGGTCTCAAGTTTATCCTTCTTTATTGCAGAATAGTACTCCATTGTATAGGAAGCCCTTATCTTCTTTATGCATTTATTGGTTGGGCATTTGGGCTGTTTTTCCAGGATTTAGCTGTTACAAACTGTGCTGTGTAAACACGGGTGTGCAGGTTTTTGATGTGGTATGATACTTTTAATTCTTTCAGGAAGATACCAGGAATGGGAATAGTTGGGCTGACTGGAATCTCTAGCTTTAAGTTTTTTGGGTTTTTTTTGTTTTTATTGTTTTGAGACAGGATCTTGCTGTGTAATTCAGACTGGCCTTGAACTCACTATGTAGTCCAGGCTGGCCTTGAACTCACAGCAGTCTTCCAGCCACAAGCCTACCGAGTGCTGTGATTATAGGCATGTGCCTCAATGGCTAGCTTTAGTTTCTAAGCAGTTGCCACACAGTTGCCACAGTGGTCGTACCAGTATACACTCCCATCAGCAGTAGAAGAGAGTTCTATTTTCACCTTAGGCCCACCAGCATTTGTTATTGGTTGATTTCTTGATAGTAGACACTGGGAGTGTTAACATTTTTGTAATTGATCACTTTACTGTTTTCACATTACCACTTTTGTCTAAAGTACCATTTGTACTATTCAAACTACCAAAGAATCCTAACTAATCTCACTACTTTCTGTTATTTATTTTTAGCAGTTTAGATCAAAACATTTCTGTAGTACAGAGTAGCTTTCAGATAAGGCCTTATCCAGTCCAAGTTCCTGTATGTCTCCCTACCTTCCTAGTCATTACTCTTTGAGTCCTACTTTGCCACCTTTTTTTGCCTTCCAAATTAAGTCGTGGCCATCTCCATCAAGATCAATTTCTGCTGTTTTTATTTTTATACATTATGAAGGCAGTTGGCTAATACTGACTGCTGACCTTTTATCAATCAGATCCTTTAGAAGGCCTTTCCTGGCTTTGAGCTGCTTAGTTGTTGCTCCATGATGGTTTTCCTGAACATGATAAATTGATTTTGTTTAGATGAACTTGAATTTTCTTTCATAAAATGTTTTTATTAATACATGTTTGAGATATGTAATAAATACACTCATCTTGGGGAATTGGTACACACGCATACCCTTTTTACTTCCCTTTCCTCTCTTACCAGTCTTCCCCTTCCCCAAATGGAAATTATGGCTTTATAAATCATTTATGTATCTTTGCCTATCAGAATGTAAGCTCTTTTGTGTGGCGATTGAACAGTGATCCATAGGATAAGCTGTATTCGCAGTCCCTCCTGACCTACCTACCTACCTACCTACCTTCCTTCTTTCCTTCCATCCTTCCATCCATCCATCCACCCATCCACCCATAACTCATTGCCAGGTTGCCCAGGCTGGCCTTGAACTTGAAATCCTCCTGCCTTGGCCTTCCAAGTAGGTGGGGTTATAAGCATATGCCAACCTTTCTCTTTTATCTTTTATCATTACCCTTTGAAACAATACCATTGTTTAGTAGGTGCAAGATAACCTCACTAGATGGTTAATGCCATCTAATACACATCTGTAACAGATTTTATAATACTTTAATTTTACAATACTGTAATACTAGTTCAATGGTTTTCTGACCTCCCTTTGCAGTAATTATACTTGAGAATTAGATTATTGGGTGGTGGTTCTTTTCCCTTCACTCCCAAAGACAGTGGTGGCAGACCTGTAGTACATGTTATGTATTTCTTCTGAAGTAAAAGATGTTAATGAAGAGTTGTGTTTTCTAAGCTGAAACCTCAGTATTCAGATTTAATTGCCATGTTGGCACTTGGTGATAAGTAAGTTGGGTTTTGGGTTGCAGTTTGGCACTCCTACCATCACTGTCTAAGGAGTATTTAGAATTCTTGTGGTGTTCCTTATATCACAGAAACTAGGAAAAAGAGCAGGCAAGTGTGTATATGCGTTCCTTTGTGTCCTGGTGGAACTGGAGTCCAGGGCCAGTAGCTGCAGTGTTGGTGGAACCCAGGGGGACATGTTGTTCTAATACCTGTGACTGTCCTACACAATGAATGTAGGTTGGTGAAAATGCTAATACAGTAGTACTTCTGTTATAAACACTGGAATAGATTAGATCTTTACTTGCATATTGAAAATCAAGGCTTTATTTTTCATTTGTTTGTTTGGAAACAGGGTCTTACTGTGTAGTTTAGGTTGGCCTTGAATGTACTGTGTAGCCCAGGTTGACCTGAAACTCACAGCAATCCTTTAGCTTCCAGAGTGTTGGGATTACAGTCATGTGCCACCATGTCCTGCAAAAGTCAAGATTTTAATAGTGATGATTTTACTTACTGTGGTTCTATACCTCACTGTAATGTGTATATAGCTATTTTGATGAATGTAGCTGACAAAACGGGTCCATGAAATACTTTAATAGCAATTTAATGAATATCTATTGGATTAAACATATGAAAACTTTTTGCTACAGATACACAGGTTCTTGACTTAGTTTATAGGACAGGAGAGACTAACGACACAGTAAGCAAAACAGGTCAGTTTAGTCAAAACTTTTATGGGAATTACTAGCAGATAAAATTTTAAAAAGCAGTATTGGGACAATAGTGTGGCATGATTTAAAAGGTTGACCAATGAAGGATCTTTGGATAAAGAGAACACAGCCCAAAAGGAGTATGGTAGCGATAAAGAGAGGTCAGAGATTTTGAAAACCTAAATGATAGGCTACTAATGGTGTTTTGTAGGTTTTAATTCCAGTTTCTAATCAGTGATTTAAATGAGGGCATGCTGGGTGTGGTGGTGCACGCCTATAATCCCAGTACTTAAGAGCACCGAGCAGGAGGATCACTTCCGAGTTCCAGACCACCCTGGGCTACAAAGTGAGTTTAAGACCAGCCTGAACTGCATAGCAAAACCCTGTTGCCAAAAAAAATTAAAAAAAAAAAAGACCAAGGTGGGGATGGTGTTGCATGCTTGTAATCCCAGCACTAGGGAGATTGAAGCAGGAGGATCACTGCATATTTGATGCCAACCGGAACTACTACTGAGACCGGTGTCTCAATAAACAAGTAAATAAGGGCATAATTAGAATGCCTTTGAAATGCTTGGATGATTTCAGTATGCCTACCCTGATAGTTTCTTGAATGATAATGTCAGATTTTGAAAAAATATTGGTAGTCTGGGAAGGATAGTTCACATCTAACAAGATAGAATGACAAGAGTTAAGTCCTGTATACAGTTGATTTACCAAACGGTGGTGTGAGTAAGCATGTGATATGATTGCCAAATCAGCTAAGGTAACATGAACTAAATGTAGCTAAGTGAAAAATCTGCAGTTTATTCTAGGCTTCTCAATCTCAGTCTGCATCTACTAATACTGTGTTATACATGATACTCTAAAGTGACTGTTAAGGATCTCAGACTCTTGAAGGCACATTAGTTTGCCATTTTTAAGTTACGAATGATTTAGTCAAGTGTAGAGCTTTGTGTGCATGGTATGCAAAGTGCTGTTATTGGGAAGAAGAAACACATTTACTGTAGAATTTTAGGCAGTAGATCTTGGCTCAGTATAAAGACTTTCTAATTAGGAAATGTTTATAATTAAAGGGCATGGGCCTGAAGATACAAGCTTGGCTTTTTTTTTTTTTTTTTCCCTGAGAAATGTTAGGACAGAGCAACTCTCTGGATCAGATTGCAAATCAGATTGCTCAATTCTGGGAATTTGGTGACTGACTTCTGTGAGAGAGGAAAAATATGACTTAAAAATTTGAGCCTAGGTAGAAAAAATGTTTCTGGCTATAGCAACTCTTTACTGTTCTTAAATACTGATAATTGCATTTATTAATGGTCAGAATTCATCTTTGTGTTTGGTTACCTCATGGTGACATTGAATCTGAAAGCTGTACTTGTAGACTTAAAGCTAATTTTTTTTAGATTTTTAAAACTTTTTTTTTTGTATGTGAGAGTACTGAGTATTGAGCTCCCAAAAGTGCTCTACCACTGTGCTACAGCTACCAACTCTATTTTTTATTGTTTTGGTTTTTGAGACAGGGTTCCACCTTAAATTCCAGGCTGACCTTGAGCTCACAGCAGTTCTGTCTCAGCTTCTTGAGTTGTGAGAGGTGTGTATCACAACACCTGGCTTTATTGTTTTGAGAGATAGTCTTGCTAACTTGCCCAGGTTGGTTTTGAACTTGTGGTTTTCCTACCTTAATCTCCCAAATAGCTGGAATTGAGGCACTTGTAACTATGCCTGACTACATTTCTAAGGCGTTGCTAAAGTACAAAAGATTTAGGAAAGATTTCACATTTGGTTCATCTTTGATACCATCATAATGTCTTGATATACTTTCAAGAGAGTGTTAGAACGTCTCTTAAAACTCACATTGTTTTTGTATTGCTCCTTCACCAGCTTTTGTTGTGAGAGTCTCATTGTAGAGTTGAGGCTGACCTTGAACGCAGGCTGGACTCCAGCTTACGGTGATTTGTCTCAGCTTCAAAGTGCTACCATGCTTTCCCACGACTTCACTATTTTAAATGTTATCTACTTGCTGGAATGAAAAAAATTTTTTTTGATAATTTAAAATTTAAGGCAAATTTAGTAGGAAAATTTGATTTGTAAACAGACATTGAGCTAAATTTTATTTTTTTTGCGAACTCTGCATAGGGTGACAAACAAGGTTATGGCCATCTTTCCTGCACAAATATGAATGTGACATCTTTTCTGAATCCTGGAACCAGTTAAGTTTGTAAGTGTTGGTATCAGTGTACATTTAAAAATGCAGCTGGGCATTGTGTACACCTGTAATCCCAGCACTTTGGAGGCTGAGACATCACCACGAGTTTAAGACCACCTCAAGTATAAAGCCAGCCTGGACTACTTAGTGAGACCTTGTTTCAGACAAAACAAAAAAATAAAAATGCATGGTTAGCTTGCTAATAGAGTAAGTGCAAGCTTCTGGGTTCAGTTTTTCAGTGTTGGAAAAACCTAGATTGTTTAATCAGTATATAGAACATTGCCTTATGAAATGTTTATTTCTAGGTATTCTTTTGTTTTTTTTCCTTTTGTACAGTTATGCTCACAATGCCTTTTTATTTTGGTCTTTTAATGACTTTCATTGGGGAGCCAGGTTTTCAACAATCTCATTGAATGTGAACGGAAAAGCGGTGTTATTTTATATAGCTTAAATTTAGTATTATTTATCTGAGACCTCAGTGTTACTATTTATCTGCCCTGCCTTGATTAATTTTTTGATTAACAGAGTCAAAGATGATGGATTAGAAGAATGGTTTTGCTCTAGATAATGCAAAACAGCCATTATTACTTAGATGTAGCATTGTTATTGTTGGATTATGAGTAGAAGTATTTGCTACATTATAGTTAGGGTATTGTCTTAATCACTTTTCATGTTGTCAAAGATAGTACCTGACACCCACAGTCTTAAAAAAGAGATTATTTTGGCTCACAGTCTCATAAGTCTGTGTCCTTGCACGGTCAGCCAGGTCCAAGTCAGAAAGGACATGATAGAAGGATCTGCCTAGGAGAAAATCAGTTCACAATATGGAGGCCAGGGAGCAGCTGGGGAAGGAGCTACTGTATACCTTTCCAGGTTATACCCCAGTGACCTGCCTCTAACCAGGGTGTCCTCCCATACTCCCAGCAGTAAACAACGTGTAGCACGTGTAGCATAATGCAGTCACTTTCCACAAGCCTTGCTTTTTGAGCTCATGAGGCTTGTGGGGGCCATTCTTAGTCTAACTATAATAGCTGTCCTCCCCATTTTTCTCTTTGTTACTTGTATAGAATTTTTTCGTTTACTGTTTTTGCCTCCTAGATAATTTAAGGGTGCTTGCTTTCAATAGTATCTTGTTTTAATTTTAATTTTTAATTTTTTATTAATTTTTTAATTTTTATTAATTTATTAATTTTTTATTTTTTTAAATTTTTTTATTTTTTAAATTTATTTATTTATTTAGAGACAGGGTTTTACTGTAGACCGGCCTTGAACTCATTATGTAGTCCAGGCTGACTGTAAACTTGTGATAATCTTCCTGCCTCAGCCTCCCTACTGCTGGGATTACAGGTGTATGCCCGCTATATCTGGCCTAAAGTTAGGTATTTTCTTAAGTGAGTAATTTTTTGTGCTTGGAACATTTTGAGAACCCCATCCTGCCCCCACTTTATTATACCAGTTTCTGTCATCCTCAGAGTATTCCTGTTTCTCCCTTTAAACTTCGTGGTTTTTTGAAATCTTTTATTTTTGTGGTACCGGGGATGGAACTCAGAGTCTTTGCACTGAGCTACATCTCTAGCCCTTTTTATTTTGAGACAGTCTCACTAAGTTCACAAGTTGGTAT
This sequence comes from Dolichotis patagonum, assembly GCA_004027295.1. Classification (NCBI taxonomy): domain Eukaryota; kingdom Metazoa; phylum Chordata; class Mammalia; order Rodentia; family Caviidae; genus Dolichotis; species Dolichotis patagonum. Next base: position 30,469 of record PVJX010002921.1, read on the forward strand.
TGAGCTTGTAGCCATCCTGCCTCTGTCTCAGGTATCTGGCATGACAGGTGTTCATCACTTGCTCTAGCTTGATTATTTTTTTTTTTCAAGGTTTTTTTTTTTTTTTTTTTTTTTTTTTGAGGCAGGTACTCACTCAGTTCAAGCTGGCCTTGAATTCACAGCAGTCCTCCTGCCTCAGTCTCCCAAGTGTTAGGATTATAGGCTTGTGCCACCACTTCCAACCTACTATGATACTTTTTTTCAATTCTTAAAGCTCTTGATAATGTCATGTACAGTTTATGCAAATCTAAAGGTGTGCATGTTTCAAAGCAATTTGTTGCATGCTCAGGTTAATCTTACTTGTAAAAGACTTTGTAGTTCTTCCTTGTCTGTAATTCCATGCAGTAAAAGATTTCAACCATAGTTTCACTGTTCTCAGGTAACATGAATATTTTTGTTTTTCAAGAGGGTTTTTCTTCTAGTTGAAAGGAAGTAAATAGACTATAAATGCTGCATGAAGAAACAATGTTATATAGCAGTCTTTTCAACCTGAGCACTACTGATGAGGGCTGGGGATGTAGCTCAGAGGTGAAGCACTTGCCTAGCATGTGGGAGACTGAGTTTAACCTCCATTACTACAAGAATAAATAATACTTAGCAACAATACTGATGTTTTATGCTAGATAATTGTCTATTGTGACTGTCTGTCTCGTGTCAGTGATGAGATGTTCACCAGTGTATTTGGCCTCTGTTTGGCTTACAAAACTACCAGTAGAAGAACACAGTAGTCAGAAGCTGCGCTTAATTTACTTATAGTTGGAGGAGTTTGCATGGGGGAGACTTTTTATCCTAGCCTAGAAGTACAAGAGTGGCATGTACTCAGGTGTTGGAAGAAGAGGAAAGTAGCCAGGAATTTCAGGGTGACTTATTGTTTAAGTTTTGGAATCTTATCTCTTTGATAGTGCAACTCTTGAGCAATTTCTTTCACCAGTCTCAGAAGACTGAGGCAAGAGGATTGCTGTGAGTTTGAGGCCAGCCTGAACTACATAGAGAGACCCTGTCTCCAAAAAAAAAATTAGTATTTTAGAATAAATACAGAGAAATAGAGATGAGCTGGGGGATGGTAGATGATCAGAGTTGGATTGGATGCCTTGGACTGAGTAGGGTAGAGAGAACAAAAGTGCTCTGAAGTAGATGGTATGGTGTGTTAACTTTATCTAGAGAAGTAAAAGGTACTGGGAGGAGTTGACCTACTGAGCTACATGTTTTTTCTATTATACATGAGGTATCTGCTATACAAGCATAGGGATGATGAGGTGTTTTGTCCTTTTGAGATTGTTTTGCTATGCAGTTCTGCCTGGCTTTGAATTCATTTCCTAGCTCAGGCTTGGCCTTGAACTTACAGTGGTTCTCCTGCCTCAGCCTCCTGAGTACTGGGATCACAGATGTGCGCTGTCACTCCTAGTTGATGAGGTATTTTGTGTTGTCTTTATAGATTGTATGGAAATTCATGTTGGTTCTTAAGTTTGTTTACGAAATAAATTTGGAGGTCAGGTGTGTGGGGAGACTAATCAATAATTATTGCTGCTGCCACCATCATTATTGTGAACATCAAACTTAAAGGTGATTTTTACTACGTAATATGCATATAATCAACTTTTGCAGATAACTTGGATACTTTTGAACTTTGAGTTGTAGATTATACTGATTGGTAGATTTTATCTTTGGCAGGGTTGTGTTTTATTTGCTCTTCAGTGTTCACCATTCTGTAGGATATGGTTACTTTTAAGTACTAAGTTTAAAAGCCAGGCATGATGGTGTGCACCTGTAATCCTAACACTCAGGCTGAGGCAGAGGGATTTGGAGGATGACTGGGGGTTTGTCTAGGCTGAGCTACATACTGTGTTCAAAGCTAAGCCTGCATGGGAAAGCAAGAAGACCTTGTCTCAGAAAATCAGAAAAAAGATTTACTTTTTAACTATAGTTTTTTAGTTTTTGTGTTTTTACTGTAATCTGTTTATTATATGCTTGATGAAGATGAAATGGGGAAAAATACAGCAATGAATTTAGAATAAAAAGGATATCTTTTTTTTTAAATGTGAGAAGCCTGAAATTAATTGCTGCTTGATACAAGATAAAATAGAAATGGAAAACAGGTTTATGTACTAATTAAAAAAGGAAAGTGTAACACTTGATAAATTGTCAATTTTACTAAAATTCTGTTTTCTTGTATCTTGGGCTCTTCTGTAATAAACATTCCTAATTGATATAAGTGATTTTAAAACATGGTACACTTTTTTTCTTCCCCTTTCAGTATAATAATCATGAAATTCGTTCTGGAAAACACATTGGTGTCTGCATCTCAGTTGCCAACAATAGGCTTTTTGTGGGCTCTATTCCTAAGAGTAAAACTAAGGAACAGATTCTCGAAGAATTTAGCAAAGTAACGGGTAAGTTGGATTTATTCTGAAGAAGTTGGCAGCTTATTAATAATGACATTATTAATAAACATTATTAACATTATTACTGTGTTTCAAGCATCATTCTAAGCACTACGTTTTTTGACTCATTGAGTCTGTACCACTTCATGAAACAGGTAATCCCATCTTTTAGATAAGGAAAACAAATATAAAGGGAGAGAGTGTTGGAAAATGACTTGTTCAGAGTTATTTATCCACAACACCTTAGTGTAATGCAGCTGGAATTTGAACTTAAACTCTGCAAAATCATTGTGCATCCCTTATTTTGCAATTGTGTTTTTGTGTATTTTTTTCTAGGTGTTAGCTGATCTTAGTAGAGCTGAATGAATCATTTTTCCAAGTTTTGAATGAGTGTTCTTGTCATAAGCAGAGATTATATATTGGTAGTGTGATACACAATTTCTGGGAAATGTAAAGCATCTTGTATAACATTTCCAAGTGACAGCTGCTTGTACTATAAAACATTTGTGTCTGTGTACAGTGTTATTTATCAGTTTTTTAGTCTTTAGGAATATTTAAAATTAGTAATACTTGTTTTTTCTTTAAAAAAAAAAGCCATTGATACCCAAGGACAGAAAAGTACTATTAAAGAGAATTTTACTGTTGCTTGCATAATAATAAATATTTAACCATTTTTGACCTATGCTGGCATTTTGAAACAATTATATGAAGATTTTCATTTGCCTCTTTGTATAATTAGGGGAAGCAAAGTAGTTCTTGGGACTGCTAAAAAACTTTTTTTATGAGAGTTTCTGGGTTGGGAAAACTTGGAATGGTTAGATTAGGAAAATTTTCTGTTTTTTAAAGTCTTTTCTGTTTTTAAAGTCTTTTGGGGGAGATGGCTAATAAGGAACAATTTTTATTAGTAGTATTTAAGTAAATCTTAGGAAAAAAACCTTTTGATCTGCTTGTTTTTGCCAGTTTTTTTAAATGTAATTTCCTTGGAATGGTTGCTTATTTTCAGAGGGTCTTACGGATGTCATTTTATACCACCAACCGGATGACAAGAAAAAAAACAGAGGCTTTTGCTTTCTTGAATATGAAGATCACAAAACAGCTGCCCAGGCAAGGCGTAGACTAATGAGTGGTAAAGTCAAGGTCTGGGGAAATGTTGGAACAGTTGAATGGGCCGACCCTATAGAAGATCCTGATCCTGAAGTAATGGCAAAGGTAATGATGGTTAAGTTAAAAATAATACTCAAGGGGCTAGGGAGTTAGCTTAGCAGGCATAAGTGCCTGCCTTGCAGGCGTGCTGTCGTGAGTTTGATCCCTGGTACCAATTTAAAAAAAAAAATTCAAGGAATTGATGGAAAAGTTTGAGAGTAAAATAACTTTAAAAATGAATTTATGTACATTGTTTTCAATCATTTCTGAAGGTGAGAGGTGTTCCTTAAGGAATTAGGGCCAAATATTAAAATATACATAGAGACAGACATTATTCATGGAAAGTGATTTACTCAGGGATGATTAACTATTACAATCTCATGATGAAGTAGTTAACCCACCTGCTTTAGTGATAGTTCAGTTCCAAAATGTATAGGTTCTAAGAGAAATTCCAGTTTTTCAGAATGGTGCCATTAGTTGACATGGTTTTAATATGAAAAGTCCTATCCCCTTTAATAGTTATAGGCTAGGTGTCAAATGCAGCTAGCATACTTAAATCTATAGGGAAGGGATGAACTACTGGGAAAACTGGATATTGTTAAAGGATGATGGTCTTAAAGGACAGAATACCTGGAATTGTTTTTTCTCTATGGCCTGTAAAATTCATGGGGTTACACTTAAACAAGTTCAGATGCTATTCGAATATTTTAGGACAAAGGATAATATTTCTTAGAGGAAGGTTTATTTGATAAGTGTTTTGAGATGCTTTCGGAATTAAGAATGTTTGTTTTTGGCAGATTGTTTTTCAGTGATGGTGGAGGTTGAACCCATGGCCTTGCATATGCTAGATGCTCTGTCACTGAAGCATCTCACTAGCCACTTGACAATATTTTAAACACTTTCTCCTAAGATTTAAAAACTAGGCCCTAATTAATTTTGATCACATCTGTTGGGTGTTAAACATTCAACAGGATAGAGGGCACAGCATTCGCGTAGTTATAAAATAATTATTTTTGATTACCTAATAATGTATTAAGTACTAAATACATTGTCTACATTTTTCTTTTTAAATAGACTGTCATAGCAGGGGTTATACCTAAATTGAACAGGAAGTACAAGAGAATTCTCCAGTCCAGTCAAGTCATCACTCTGTGCTGTAGGTAGAAATTACTGGCAATTACTGACATTCTAAAAATTATCTTCATAATTTTGCCTTTTCAGAATGCCTTATAGTTGCCATTAGGTAGTATAAAGATTTTTTTTTTCTTTTTTTCTTTAATATAGTAGTAGGCATTAAGGAACCTCTATGGTGGGGGAAAGGATGTGTTTTTATGATTCATCTATTTGATTTTTGAGATAGGGTCTCATGTAGTTCAGGCTGTCCTTGTCCTATATAGTCCAGGCTTGAATCCATGGTGATCCTCTTGCCTCAGCCTCCAGAATCCTGGGATTACAAGTGTGCACCACCACACTCAGCTCTGATTTATTTCTTTATAGTGTTAAACATTTCATTTTATACAGTTTGTTCACATATTGAAGGATATCTTAGTTAATTCCACTTTTTGGTAATTGTGAATAAGGGTTACAAATACCAATGTGCAAGTTTTTGTGTGGATGAAAAGTTTTCAAGTGCTTTGGGAAAATACTAGGAGTGAGATTGCTCGGTTGTATAGTGAGAATATAGTTAGTTTGTGTGAAACTGCCAAACTTGCAAGGAGGCCGCACCATTTTGGGCTCATCCTGACGAAGCTTCTGTTGCTTTTCATCCTCATCAACATTTGGTGTGTTAGTATTTTTGACTGGTGGTGTTTTGAATAGATGTGTACTATTCCTCACTCTTAAAACGAGTGATAACTTGCTATCATGATAAATGCTTATGAGCATTTCTTTCATAAGCTGCTTTGCCACTGTATGTGTTTGGTAACACCTGTTTTGTGTTGCTTTTATTTTTGTTTGTTTTTTGACAGACTTTTGCCATGTAGCTCATACTCTCAGGCTGGCTTGGAACTCACTGTGTAGTTCAGACTCAGTGATTCTTCTGCCTCAGTTTCCTGAGTACTGGGATTACAGGTGTACACTACAAGCCCAGCTATTTCAGGTCTCTAACAGGGTCTGGAATTGAAAACTTTCTTTTTTGTAATTCTTGGGGTGATGGTGATTCACTGCAGGGTGGGATCTTGAAAAATGAACTCTGGGAAATGTACAGGGAATTTGTTTTCTGTTTTTATATTTCAGGTAAAAGTATTGTTTGTACGCAACCTTGCCAATACTGTAACAGAAGAGATTTTAGAAAAGGCATTTAGTCAGTTTGGGAAACTGGAACGAGTGAAGAAACTAAAAGATTACGCTTTCATTCATTTTGATGAACGAGATGGTGCTGTCAAGGTAAGTAAGTGGTGGAATTACCATTGGCATCTAAATTAAATTAACAAGTTTTTGTCAACATAGAACCAGCATGTTTAAAAATTAGAGGAAATACAGAGGTTATTAAATCCACTCAAGGAAACATTCAGTGACCTTAGTGAGTTAGCCAATTTTTTAAGTTAAAAATCTGTTGAAAGAGCTGAATCTTTACATAAAACTTCACCAGTCCTATTTTACCTCACTGACTGAGGCTTTCTATCTATCTTAGTAATGATAATAGCTTTTTTTAACATTTAAATGAATCAGTTGTTCGGAAAGATTTTTATATTGATGATTATCTCTTTTTTTTAAGGCTATGGAAGAAATGAATGGCAAAGATTTGGAAGGAGAAAATATTGAAATTGTTTTTGCTAAGCCACCAGATCAAAAAAGGAAAGAAAGAAAAGCTCAGAGGCAAGCAGCAAAGAATCAAATGTGAGTAAAATCTGTACACAAGTTTTTTAAAAACTTGTATACAGCCATGTGTATTGGCGCACTCCTGTAATCCCAGCACTTGGGAGGCTTGAGGCAGGCGGATCGTTGCAAGTTTGAGACCAGTCTGGGCTACAAAGTGAGTTCAAGGCCATCCTGAACCACATAGTGACACTCTGTCTGAAAAAGACAAAGCAAAGACAAAAACAAAAACAAAACAAAAAGACTTGTATATATTTTAATTTTTATATAGTAACAAAAACAGGTATTGATCAAACTTGTTAAATTCTTTAGCATGTCTTTACCTTTTAAAGACTTGAAAACTTTGAATCATAGAGGAATACCAGGGATTTAAATAAATCTTGTTATTGACCATACTTGTGAAAGTAGTTACAATTCTGAAGAGCGAATTTTATTTAGTAAGTGGAAAAATCAATCTTGGAGATATCTTGTCACATTGTACTCTGCATGTTCTTATGTTGTTTTAATAGTATGTGTTCATGTTTTTAATACATTTTGTTAAAGGTAGAGTTCTTCCTTAGAGTTGGAAAATAATTTAATCTCCTATTATGTTAGACTGTTTTCTCTGAACCAAAAATGAGCTCTTTCTTTAATAACTGCCTCGTTCCCATTGCCTCTGAAAAGATTGCATATATGGTGAATAAATTTGAAAATGAAATAAAGTTTATAATAAAATAATAGCCAGGTGTGGTGGCATATTCCTATAATCCTAGCACTCAGGTGGCTGAGGCAAATCATCATGAATTGGAGGCCAGCTAGGGTTAGAAGCGCAACATTAAGGCCAGGGCCAGCTTGCAGTATGTAGTGAGACCCTGTCTCTAGAAAAAGAATACTAAGATACTCAGCATAGTATCAAGATAAGTGTATATGTAATGAGTTAATTGGAGAGACCTTTTAGAGGATTCATATAAAAGGATTATGTGATCAGTAAGACAGTGAAGAAAACTTATTAGTTGGTAATTAGTTGATTTCTAAAACTGTTATTTTATGTAAAAGCATTTGTCACTACAAATAATATTTAGGGACAGTTTTTCCTACCACTCTGGATAGAATGCAAAAGAAGAGGGAGGAAAATGCTTCTGCTTACCTCTGTTACTTCATAATCAAGTTGGTGATCAAATCCTAGTTTTTGTATTTAGTTCTGCATTTGGGAAGTTGCAGTCAGACTAAGTCATGTAAGATCCTTTGGCTTACGATTATCAGAATTACCTTTGCAGGACCAAAGAAAGGTACTTTATAGATCTGATGGTAATAAGAAAGAGACAAGCTTAATATTACACAGTATATTTATTTCAAACTATATATAGTATAATGTCCTATTGTTTTGAAAAGAGAATGAATTA
>PVJX010002921.1:43330-118385 GCA_004027295.1 Dolichotis patagonum
GTTTAGCAAGATGTTACTTTTGTAAGACATCAGATGTTCAAAAAAAAAGTGCATCCGAACTTGTACTAAATACTGCAGTGTCCCTTTATAAAAAGTCAGACTAAAACTGACAGTTGTACAGCAAAGCCTGACATTTGGATATTTTGAAGTTTTTTCATAAATCATAGAAATTAGTATATGGCTGTAGTTTAGCTTTTTAGGTAAAAGGTATGTTTCATTAGTGCATTTCTTACTGCTGATCACTGTAAACATGTGAATCAGCTTTCCATTTCTTATGCAGGTCATGACAACTTGTAGATTAGAGTACAATCATTTGTGCTATGTTTTTAATTTTCTAAAGCACCTTGATGACAGTGAGTGTTCAGTGGTGAAGCATCCTCTATTGAATCACCCTCAAAAAAAATTTTTTTTGCCAAGTCCTAAGTTGATAGCTTAAAGTCAAAAGTAAAATTACAGTTTAATTAGGACTTGGTGTAAAGAAATCCCTTCTGTCCTTCCCCAAAGGGATACTGCAGTTAAATCACATACCCAATAGGCACCACAATGAAGATCAGAGCTTATACTTAATTAAGGTTTTATACACACCAGTTCCCCAGTAAATGCAAATTTAACAAGAAAATTAGACATGTCATATGTTCAAATGCTCATGGCAAACAATCATTTTGCATTCCTGCAAATAAAATTGTTTTATACTGTAAGCTGGAGGCGAGTGTAACTTATTTTTGTAATAAAGTTTTTATTTTTTTTATGTGTCATTAATATAAATGTGTGTTAGTATAGATATCTTCTGGTTTAAAAACTTAGAATTGCACACATTTCAGTATGTTTATTTGTACTTACATACTTTTAGAATAGTGGTTGCCAATAGCCTGTATGTTTCACATTAACTGGTTTTTTTGTTACCTTAATAAACCATTTTAGTATGTTGTATGTCAGTTACTGGGATAGCTGGGCATAGAGTGTAATTTAAAATTTGTCAATAAGTATTCATTGGAATATATGTAAATGTGCCTTGCCGGTTATTGAAACTTACCTACAAAATGAGTATGGGGTGACAAAAATTTGTTCCTGGTGCTTAAACTTTCTGCCACTGATTTTATATATTACCCTGTGCTTTTTTAAAGTACATCTCTCGAATCTTAGTGTAAGTTTGAGGGCTACACAAAAAACATTTACATTTCATTGACATAATGAGTATAACAGGTTATGGAAAGTGGGCAAACTAAATGTAGCCTTCAGTAAAATTGAATCTCAGTGTAATCCTTGGTGCTGGCATTTCCCAGGTCCAAGGAGTTAAATGATCCCATCTAAGAGGTCATTGCCATGCCTATTGCCACTTAACTGTCATATTATTTTTTAAGGGACACTGTCAAGGTGTTTAAGTTAATTCTCAGAATTATTTGTTGGGACTTTAGGGCAGGTTTGTTAGACTTAAAGTAAGAACTGCATTGTCAGAGTTGATGAACACTTTTGTGAGTTCACAAATGTGTTCTTTAAAAAACAAAATGTGGAGCTTTGTGGGTTTCTAAGACTATTTGGCAATTTCAGTTTGGGGACTTGGGAGGGAAAAGTGATGTTATAAATAAATTGTGAAGAATTGATGGTTATGCTTAAAGAGGGGGAATGTAAACAGTGGTGATGAAATATACACACTCAAGTGAAATTACTTGACAGTGTTCATTTTAATAACTGAATTCAAGCCATTATAATTTTAAAATTAAATATCATTTGCACTGTTCTGATAATGGGTGCAGTTTTTGAGCAATATAATCAGAGCTAAATATGCATGTAGTGATTAGTGATGTTGAACAATTAAGTTCAGAAGGAATCCTAACTGATATTTTCAAACTTAAATTTCTGTAGTAAAATCAGTATCAGACTTATCACAGATCAAGGAAAACAGGCAATGCATATAATTTTGAATGTTGTGTGGCCTATAAAGCAATAATGCAATTTATATGGAATGTCATGGGATATAAGAAATGGAAATGCAAAATAATCCTTTAGTGAAATGTCAACATGTTAAAAGAGGGAATGTTAACTAATGTAGGTTATTGCTATTTGTGATTTGTTAATGGGTTCTTGGCTTTGACAGCTTCAAAGAATGGAAAGATACAAAGAAATTATGTATATATTATGAAGGAAAGGGTCTTAAATCATTAGTCAAGTCCTTTCCTTTGGGTGAAAAATGTATCCTTTAAAATATTCTGATTGTTAAAAAGAACTTCAGTTACCTGAGCAAAACAGACGCAAGATTTTGTTTCTGCAGACTACTTGGCAATCAAAAGTGATTATAAATTTAGTTCTTCAATTTTTAGAAAGTTGCTTTGTGAGAAAATTATGTTATTTATATTCTCCCAAACATGGTTTTTGTGCAAGATTTTTAGCCATAGAAGCTGAATCATGTTAAAATGAAGGGAGAATTGAACCCGTAGAGTTACTGCATGCTTGCGATGGCAGTTACGTTATGAGACATTTTTTAATGCTTACTACAAATCTGACTTAGAAACATTTTTCTCATATCAACAAAGAAGTGGGTTGATGGGGTGATCTAGATTATTTGTATATAAAATATTTTAAAATGCTTATTTTAACAGGATGAACATGAAACTACATGGACAGAATGTCTTTTTTGACCGTTAAGCTAAAAGTCACTGTTAATCAGAAACAGCAAAAGACACCATGTTATTACAGAATATAACAGGTAGTCTGAATATCATGGGGAGAAATTAGAAAGAAGGTCTTCAAGCATCATTAGGAAGGAGAGCTAGCCTTAGAGCAATTGCTCAGATTCCTAAAACTTCAAAGAAAACCCACCATGATTGTTTTCTCTCCATAGGAGTTGAGTGGTGGGTATAAAGTTAATAAATAAAGAACTTTAGTAATGGTACATTAAAAAAAAGTTGTGGGTGTGGTGTTTAAAGTGTAGTCACTCTGTAATCATACCACTCAATAGGGCATGCCACTACTTAAATGATAATTATGAATTAAATGCTCATAGACTTTTTTTTTAACTGGGCAAATTAGTAGATGGACTTTTGGGGTCTGTCACTTTTTCAAGGTATTTAATAAATTATATTAGCACCACAGTCTGCCTTCAGTAATACACCTAAAATATTTTTCAAGAATAGAAGCATTCAGTTTGAAAAACAATCATTTGCAAATGCAAATCAGTATTACTAACACTCTGGGTCAAAGCTTAGATTTTTTTAAATATTAACAGTAGTCTGGTAAGCATTTAGAAGTCTGGCATTGAGAAACAAAAGCTTGTACCTGATTAGTATTTTAATTTAAAAAATAATTAGTTCTTTTAGCTTATTTAAATTCTTTTACATTTATTTATCCATAGAATTTATATTTATTTCATTTCTTTCATCTCACTGAAAACTGTCTGCAGGTTCTTTGATTTGGATTAGATGTGTGAAGTACTGTCTTTTGCCAAAAACCTCAAATTACCTGTTTTGTTTTGTTTTTTGTTTTTTGTTTTTTTTTTTTCCTCAACATAGTGGGTTTGTGCCTGTTTGGAGATCAGTTCAAAAACTATCTGTACTATCCTGTACTGCCTCTGATGTTAAGATTTTATGTATAGCATAAGGAAGCTAGCTCTGACTATATTTTCCTAAGAATAAAGACCTATTTTTGTAGCATGTCTTAGGATCTCCAGGAGTCCAAGAATTATTGTGAGTGTCCTCCATTTCATCATGTTCTACTTACCAGCTTATAGAGACACTTGTAATCTAGAGATCTATCCACCTTTTGATGCATACATTCAAAGTAACTAGCCACAATGGTAAAAACAAATTCCCCAAGATAACCCCAATTGCAAATATATACAACTGGGATAGATTTAGAATAAACACGTTGGGCTGGTGTTCACTTAGTTTTAATTGTTGATAGAAATAATCTGTGGTCTTGTACATGCCATTGGATTCACTGAAAGTTTGATAATTTGGTTCTTCTCTGAGACCGTACTTCACCATTCAAGTATTTTCCATTTTCTGGCAAATAAAATTTCTTTGACAGATGGAGGTTTACAAGTAAGCTAGGAAGGGAAGAAACAACATGATGTCTTAATAAAATGCCCATTTAGATAAATGAGGTTAAATCAACTCAGCTTAATGTTTATTAAATTTATAAGTCATTATCAAAGAATTGGGGGCTTGTGAATATGTACAAGATGTCTTAGTTCAGGGTTGGGGAGGAGATAGTAATACTGTTTTGGGCACTTTCTCAGGGTACAACTTTAAAGATTGGTGTGCAGTTTCCTATTAAGGATTACCAAAATTTGTATTGATTAGTAAAAATAAGCTTCCATCATTTCAGAAGTCATGGTAGTTTGAGTAAGACTTTTTGGTGTGGGACAAGTCCCAATATTTTAGTTTGGAAATTAGTGTCTTACAGTGTTAGAGCTTTTTAGAATATGTTTCTAAATACAATAAAGTTAGAATAATAGGTCATTTTAGAATAATACACTGCATAATGGTTTTTCTTTATGAAGTTTAAAATAAGTTCTAATAGGGTAATTGTTAAAGGCTATATCAGCTATGTTGTGAGTTGTCATTTCTTTTAGACTTTCTGCTGCATTCTAAAACTATTTTGATAGAATTTCGAGAGACTTTTAGGATACTCGAGAGAATTGACATCTGTCTTTTATGAAATAGAGCCAGTTAGGTTTTTTTTGTTAGAGGCAAGTTACTTTGGTTTTGGACAAACCATTACTACAGATTAAAGAATAAATCAGCCAGATGTGGCAGCAAATGTCTATAACCCCAACACTGGAGGCTGAGGGAGGAGAAATGCCGTAAGTTTTGAAGCTAGCCTTGGCTACATTAGTGAATTCAAGGCCAGCCTGGACGACCTAATAGAAAAAAAAAATCCAAAAAACAAATCAGGGCTTGTGGACAATATATAAAATCTGTAGGAAAGTTTTGTAGATTCCACATAATAATACCTGGTTTTATTAGAAACCATGATATACCAGATAAGTTCAAACATAGCATGTGCTTATGTGATAGTTCATTTAATGGTGTTAACTTTAAGGCAAATGAAATTTGCACAATCATGAGACTCATACACATGGATCATTTGAACACAAAATTTCTAAAACTAGATGTATTTATATCATGTCTAAACTTTTTGACTTCACTGTTAGGAGGAGAGTATCTGTATAGTCATTTTGGTGGTTTTAATTGGAAGAGTCAGGTGTTAGTCTTGTAAAATAACTAACTTATTTAATCATAAATAATTAGGAAAGCATGTATGCTAATTGTGTTTCAGTGTGTTTAGTTTGGAATGTGCTTGGAGGAGAACCAGAAATGAATAGTGTATTGTTACAGATCATTTATAAAAATAGTGAAGAAACATACTTTCAAATTCTGTTCAGTAACATGTACATGAATGTATTACTTAGGCAAATTTAGTTAATCCTCCTCCCTTCCATTACTAGGGAGGGATTAAACCCATGACCTTTGCACTGAGCTACACTACATTTCCAGACTTTAAATCTATGATCCTCTTGCTTCAGCCTCCCAAATGGATGAAAATACAGGCATATGCCACCATACCCAGCAGTTTAACATTTTAAGTAGGTGCAAAATCATGAAGATCCACAGTTAAATTCTCAATCGGACACTTAAAACAGTTTTTCTCCAAGTTGAGCAAACAGTTGTAATTTACACAATCACATGTTTTTGTTAATATAAAGAAAACCCTATGGAACTTACTGTTTTTACATTGTTCTTTAGAGAACAAGGTGTTCATAAGTCATCTTCAGGAAATCCAGCCCCATCAATTTTCCTTTATGCCGTTTATTTTATTTGCGTGTTGAAGAAAATCTTGACATACAAAGCTTGTCTGTATTTATGAGGAAGTAGTAATTCATGACTGAATTCTTACTTTGCCGAGTAAGAAAAACTAGTTGGTTTTTGAGTCCACAGGTTTTATAAAGTTTTTTTGCAAAGCAATTTCAAGATGAGAGAAACTTACAGACTAGGTAACTAAAAATTAAGTTCTTAAAAGCAGCTATTTCAAAATAACATTCCTTGCTTTACTATATTTTAAAATAAGAATGGACTAAATTTTAAATAAGTTTATGGTTATATGAGTAGCTTTGTATTTACCTACCAGTTGGTAAAGTTAGTTCATCTCAAAAGGGAAGCAGTTTCAGGCTTGTCTCAGTAGTGCATGTATCTAATTAAGAGCAATGGTGGGTAGTTACATTCATAGTTTTGTATTAGTTGACATTTAAGTACTTTTTTTTTCTATTTTTTTGATGGTGGGGATTGAACTCGGTTCAGCACCTGCTAAGCCTGTTCACATCCATACTCTACTAGTGAGCTATATGCTCAGTCCCATTGATGATAGCATATATATATATATATATAGTTTTTGCAGTAGGGTATTGCCATGTAACCCAGGTTGACATTGAATCCACAGTTTTTTTCAGCTTGGCCTCCCAAATGCTGGTATGCTAGGGTATGGCACTGCACCTGGTAAAACAAATGTAAAGAACCTTTACATAGAATACATTCAGACAGCACAAGATAGGAAAATCTGCATATATCCCAGTCTATTTGCAGAGGTACTCTTTCAAAATTTCAGCACCATTTTGTCATCTGTTGTGAAGTATTTGGATTATACTAATCTTTTAAATTCTTTTGGCTGCTTTTACTTGAAATTCACATAAACTTTTCCTTTGCTTCTTAGAGTAAAATAAATGGAACAGTAATTTTTCTTCATCTCTAGTTCCTTCTGGCTTCTTTTTCTGATTGTTTATAACTAGTTTACTGTCTTTTACACCTTTCCTGTAGACCAAAGAGTGCCAAAACAACTTTTTTGGTTTGTGCACCAGGGATTGAATCTAGGGCCTTTGAGACAGGGTCTTGCTGGATCATTTAAATTTCCAGGGCTGGAATTGAACTTGGATTCTCATTATAAAATTCTGACTTGCTAAAACGCATAATTCCATCGTTTGCTTTGATTTATGCTGATACTACAATAGGAACCATGCCTTTGATCTTTTCTTTAGGTTGTAATTACTGGTGTTTTCTTGTTAACAAGAGAAAGGCTGCCCAAGTGCTCCAGATAACGTAAACTTACTTAATACTCTGGCTCATCCCAGGACTTTTTTCTCCATTGCATTGTTCAGTTCCACTCTTCCATAGAGTCCGTTTTTCCCTTAGATTTGCTTTTGTTGCTCCATTGTGTTTACGGGTGGTGGTCTAAAAGGCTACATGAATTGTAAACAATCATACATACTTAAGGAAATGCCCCCTCCTCATCCTTACTCCTGAAAAAGTTTGGATACAGAATTCTCGCTACAGTATTTTTCCATCAGATCTTTGGAGACATTATTCCTTTCTTTCTACATGTCCAGTGTTACAATTAAGTGTGATAATAAGTATAGTTCATCCTTTGTAGAACTTTTGCTGGGTTTTTTGTAAACATGTAGGTCTCTTCGGTTTTAATTTATTTTGTTTTTAAAGTCTAGAACTATTAGGAATTTTGCTTTAAACACTTTTCTAAATTTTTGAGCTTAGATGAAAAGAATTGACCTGAATTTATTTCTGTAAATGTCCTCAGCCACCATCCAGCTTTTTTCCATTTTGGTGCATGTATTGCCTTTAAATTTTAGCAGTTCAGCAGTTCTTTCTGTATGTACGTTTTCTTTTTTCTTCTCCCCCGTTTTTTTTGAGACAGTGTCTTGCTATGCTGTTCTAGCTGGCCTTCAGCCCATTATGGAGTTTAGGCTGACTTGGAACTAAGATTTTCCTGCCTCAGCCTCTTGAATGCTGGGATTAAAGGCATGTGACATATGCCTCTACTCCCAGCTGTATGTACTGTCCTTTCTCCAAATTAATGAGGTTTTCCCTTTTTGCCCAAGCTGGTGTGCAGCAGTTGTTCATTCTACGTCCTGAAACACGGTCTTGCATGCAGTTCAGGCAGGATATTACTCACCGTACCCCTGGCTGGTCTTGAATTCAAGGCAATCCCGCCCTCAGCTCCTTAGTGTGAGGGTTACAGCCACCATCCCCTGCTTGGCAATCTTTTTTCTTTGCCTCATATTTCTAAAATGTTTGGCGGTAGTTTATATTTGTGAAAGAAGGATACTGATAACGTGATCTGTTACTGAACCTATCCACTGAGATGATGGAATGCAGTATCTGAGTGAG
Organism: Dolichotis patagonum; assembly: GCA_004027295.1. NCBI lineage: Eukaryota > Metazoa > Chordata > Mammalia > Rodentia > Caviidae > Dolichotis > Dolichotis patagonum. The sequence continues at coordinate 51,502 of PVJX010002921.1, forward strand.
AACATGGGAACTAACAGGCTTCGTTTTTGACAAAGTATAGACAAGGTTAACTCAAAAGAACAACACTCATTTGGGCAGTTTTGTTTTCTTCCAGGTTATTACTTTGAGGAGGGAGTTTCACACCTTTAGTTATTGCAACCATTAGTTACTTAAGATTTTTCCCCTGCCACTCATTACAAACCAGGAGTAGGCTTTTCCACTTACTCCTCCCATGCCAAATGCTTCCTGTTCTTGGTAGCCTGATGAACTTGCTAGTTTTTAAAAAAGAAGAGTGGCATATTATCCTGGATTTATTAGAAACAATCTTTATTAGTCACTTTTGTGTCACTGATTAAAAGCCTAGGGAAAGTTTGGAGGAAATCTTACTTGAAAATAGCACCTATCTCACATAGAAGATATTTTGTGACTAGGTTGCAAATTAAGTCTATTTTTGTCTGAGCATAGAAAGCAAGTTTTTTACTTTTTATTAGTATGTGTTTGGAGTACATAATGATTACAGTCATTGTGGAAATTTGATGTACATAACACATTTTGATTCTTTTTTTGTCCCCCCCTTCCATCTCTTGGTCCCCTTCCAGCAGTATATTTTGGAAAGTGTGTGATAATACAACTTTACCTTCATGTCTTAACTGTGGCAGTGATCTTTCAAAACTATGATCTTCAGGTTTAATAAGTCCCATTTAATCTTGTATAAAAATATATACTGTTTTTGTATAAAAGACATGCTGTTTTGTCTTTGAGGAGTATAAATCCTCTAAAATTCTACATCAAGGCAAATCAAATATCTTGGCATTTTGGATAGACCCAAGTACCTTTTTCAGGCATTTAAAGCATTATTTCTTAAGTAGGTGCTATAGTATTAAATATTAATTGGCTATAATATTCATATTAAAATTAAGGTAGAAATGTATAAGGTTTTTGGTGCCAAAAACTGACAAATTTTTACAGTAGTACTAGTATTTATCCTGTTAAACTATGCATAGGTACATACACTCTCAGATTTTAGTAAAATAGTAGACCTAGATCTCTGAAGTTACAATTGGTGGGTTTCTGGCACTATGAGGTCTTGCACTTGTCTTTTGTATTCATGAGAATTTTTCATTCTGGTAACTTGATTTGGCCAGTGTATCCATTTTTTACGTAGAGTTGCAAAGAAAGGTATAGGTTGCTGAAATAAAATAGTGCCTCCTCTTTCTGATTTTCTAACTCAACACTGAGTTATATTTGTTTTTGTAACAAAATGCCGAAAGAGTCTTCTGAAAAATTTTTTGCTCCATACTATTTTGTGAACGTTTTCACAAAATACAAGAAATGCTACATTAAAATACTGCTTATTCAAACTGTAATGCCTTACATGTTTGAACATTCTGGTATATAATTTTGATGTTACTACTTAATTACTTTCTCAGGTTAAAAGTAGGATAAATATTTCTCACAGTTAAGTTGATCTGGAACCTGTACTATCAAACCTTCATTAGAGAATATAGAAATTATTCCAAGTTATTCCAAGATCCTTGAATTACTGTGTTAATGCATTAACTGGGAGTAAACCTAAATCATGTAAGATGTCAACTAAAATGGCTCTACTTTTCGGGCACTAATTTAATCTTCTGAAATGTTTATTTCAAGTATTATGAAATTGTAGGAACAACTTTGTTCTTGTAATGCTAATATATAAGTCTATCAGAAAATACAAGGCAGTCTTAACTGCTAAACTAGCTTCCTGTATTTTATTAATTCAGATGTTCTCTAAAAGTTACAGTTAGCAAGTAACCCAACATAGGGCAGGCATTTTCCTAAGTTCCAGTGATCACTCCCCCACTCCACACCTTCCCAGTATCTAGGCTGAAACCCTACATAACTAACAATAAAAACACTTTTTGTTTGCACCTTTTCCTAGTGAGCTTGGTAATTTTAGGATGATGCTCTTAAGTGGAATTTCTTATCACATACAGAATTATTTAATTTAGAGTTTTACCCTTTATGGCATTTACAATGAATCAGTTTTCTTAACCTTGCACTCTGCTGGTTTTCTAATCTGACTACTACATTCTTATCTGTCCTTATTTTCTCTTTTTATGTGCAGTACAGCTTTGTGAAATGTGTACATGTGTTCTCATTTTAATGTCAAAAGTTTGCTTGATCTATTGTACATTTCAACTGTCTACATAATAAGGGGCTTTTCTCTGTCAGCAGTTATGTCCTGTTAATTTATCATGCCTAGTCATAGTGAATATTCACTTGTACTGAGAAGTTCTGGTTTCCTCTATATCCAAGTCTTACTCATCCTTTAGGAAGTTTAGATCTGGCTAAGCTCTTTATTTACAAATAAATGGTTCCCAAAGATCATGTTTTTTAAGTGGCAATTTAGTTATCTTGGCTTTCCAAATCTAGTCTATAACAGCACAAATTAAAAACTACAGTTTACTTAATATGCTAAGTTTTCAATATGGCCTGGCTCATCCTAGCTTTATTTTCTATAAATACTGGCTGAATAAACTGCTCTCTTTCTTTGTTTCACCTCACATTATTGAGGTCTTGGAATCCTACCACATCCCAAATTAACCTCTCAGAAATTCTCTTTAACCAAAATAGGTATAATCCTACCATAACCACATTAAAACAGTTAACAGTCTGTCTGAGGAACACGTACAATTTGATGAATATCAAGGTAAAAGATTTATTACTGCCTTCTGGGGGATTAAGGCTATTAGCTGATTTTTCTCCATTACTAATGCTGTATGTTTTGTGATCCAGCTATTTATAAGTGAAAAAAATAGTTTATACTGAGTATAGTGGCACATGCTTGTAATACCAGCGTTTTGGAGGCCGAGGCAGGAGATGATTCCAGGCTACCTTGTGCTTTATATAGCAGGTCTATCTAAAAAAAAAATAATAGCTCGCCATGGTGGTGCAGGCTTGAAATCCCAGCCCTCAGAAGGCTGAAGCAGGAGGATCACTGAATCTGAGCCAGCCTGAATTACATACTGAGACTAACTAAACACACCAAAATAAAAATCTCTGCTTGGGAGCAAAGCTGTTTTGATACATGGTAACATTGGACTTGTGAGAATAACGTTCAGAACCATTTATTACTGCTAACATTCCAGTTCATTTTTTTCTGCACTGAGTGTGTTACAACCTTTACCAGTTTCCATTTTGATAAATAGTAATTTTATGAATAAGCATAATAGTGAAGATAAAAGCTATGAAATGACAGAGGTCACATCTTTAAATATATTTATATCAATTTAAGAATAATATATGTTAGCAACAATTGGAAACATGTTTTGAGTTTTGCTGTGCTGGGAATGAAACCCAGGCCCTTGAGTACATGCTCGGCAGTGGTTTTACCGTTAAGCTAAATCCCTACCCTGAAACCCCATATTTGAAAGGGGCTGGTTACATAGGGAATTTGTTACATAGGTCTTAACTCTGAAGCTACTGAAACGCCACAAAGATAGCTCCATTTTTTTTTTTTTTTAAATCAACAGTTTCTATAAGCATTGTTAGGAGCACTTTCTTTTTAGGCACAAGAATAACAAAGGTAATCTTACAAAGTTTTTTGTTTTTAAAAACAAGTGAGAAAACTCTTAACATCTGGAGATAGTGGAAATCTTAATTGCTTTGAATGCTTAGGGATACATTTTGTCTTTCATAAAACAACATAGGCCATATGGCTTTCTGTTAATGCTGAAAACTGAGTAGAATCCTTGTGCACGTGAGTTGAAGAAACGTGAATTTAAATGGTAATGTTTTTTGAACATTAGGGCAGTAGGGCAAGGTTTTTCATAGAAATTTCCAAAATTATTTTATTAAATATTTCTGAGAACTATTTATTTATTCATTTTTTTGGTACCAGGCATCAAAGTCACGACCTCATGCTTGCCAGGCAGGCGCTTAAGCCACTGACCTAAATCCTCCCCCCCCAGAAGTGTTTATTGAGTTTTATTTTCTTATAGGTGGAATCACCTTTCCAAATTAAAATCAGCTTTTTTTTTTTTTTTGGTACGGGGGATTGAACTCAAGCAGGCAAGTGCTTGAGCCACTGAGCTAAATCCCCAGCCCCAAAATAAGCTTTTTAGTGAATGTAAGACTGATTTTAAGTACTGGGAGCAACCTAATTAGTGGAATTAGAATTAAAATGCCACTATTAGTGATGTTCACTATTTTGAACCAGTTCACCCAGTCACATGGTTTGTAAGTGCCATATCAAACTGCTTTAATTTTTGTATTTTTGGAAATAGGTAAGAGGAAGAATTGCAAAGCTTTTCTAAAATATTTTTAGAAGTTACTGAAGTGAGTATATTTGAAATGATAAATACTACTTCTGTGAAGAGAGGCCACGATAAATACTACTTCTGTAAAGAGAGGCCACTGTCTCGTTTTAACATAAGAATAAGATGGTGTCGTAAGCAGTAATAGTGGATAAACAGCACTGGCTATCACTTTTCCAGTATATTTATCAACTGGTATGAGCACATTATCAGTTATCAAGTGGTAATAATTATACTTTTTGAAATTACAAACTGCCTACTTTCATGAACATAAGATGTGAGAGACTAACCTATCAACTTAGAAATAGTTGACAAATATGAAATGCTTAAAATGTGTTGGTCCTGCAGAGTACCTAGAATTTCATGGTCAGGGAGAATCCATATTTGACCCACAGATTCTATAAAGTTTAGTTGTTTGTCTTCATAGCACAGCTCTTACCTCATGGCTGCAAAAGTTAAAAATGAAACTTATACAGTGACTACATTTTAAACATCTCAGACATCCCTAAAAATACAGTTTTACTCTTCTGTGAATTACATATTATCCTATAACTCATGAGTTGTTTTATCTTAACGATGGACTTTTCTTGAAGTGAAAATAGTTTAACAGTGTCTTACAGACACTATTTATATATGTATTGGCATAGCTTGCAGGGAGGCTGAAAACAACATGAATGCCATCAAAGGTAAAATGTGGACCTTGATTATTTGAAACAGGATAAAATGAGGGCTTTGAAAATACCTTTCCATGCTCCACAAATCATGGGGCGTTCTGCCAGAAGAAGGAACCACTCCCAGGAGTAGTGTATGTATTTATCTTTTTCTTCATGTAAACATGTGCCAGGAGATCTCAAAGTGCCAAAATGTGAGAGAGGGAGAGGGGAGGAATGACAAGAGAATGTTTTTGTGTGTGGTGGAGATTGAATTCAAGACCTCCCTCATGCCAGGCACAGTACCACTGAGCCACATATTTAGCCTACCATCAGGGTTAGGTAGGCATAATACCCAGATGTCAAGTATTCAGCTCTACCTTTATTGTAACCCAGAGATTTCAAGATCAGTTTCTTTTAATGCTGACCATCTCTAGCCCTTTTTTTTTTTTTTTTTTTTGTGGTACTGAGGATCGAACTCATGACCTTGCGCTTGCCAGGCAGGTGCTTATGCCGCTGAGCTAAATTCCCTGGCTTTCAACTCTATCTTTAAAATTGCTGCACCAACATAAAAAGTAGTTTATTCAGTTCGCTGATGGGGTTGCAAAAATTTTGAACTAAGTGGAAGCATTTTAGATATTTAAACTTGGCCTAGTGCTGCATGACTTCTGAATTTTAAATGAAAGCAGAGATAAGTTGTATTGTTCAACTTCTTCCCACAGGCCTTTCCAGGTCTCTGGCTGAAAATTTCCCTTGCCCTCCCCTCCTTTTTTTGGAGACAGGATTTCTTTATGTAGTCAAGGCTGGCCTTGAACTTACTATATACTGTGTAGACCAGGCTGGTCTCAAACTCAAGATCCTCATGCCTCCCAAGTGCTAAGGGAATACAGGTATGTGCCAAGACTTGTCTTAATTACCTGTCATTTAAGAACTCTACTTCAATCTGTATAAATTTCTACTAAATACATTATTTCTTTGTGTGGCTTGTCTCCACTAGATTGTAAACCTGTGGAGGTCAGCAAAACATCTGAATTAATTTTATCTTCCATTTCTTACACAGTGCCTTATACTTGCTATTCAGTATTCATTGAAATAATGGGTGTATCACTGGGTCGCAATTTGGTATCTATGAGGCTTTTAAATGAATATATTAAAATTGTTATAGTTTATAAACATACTTATGGCACAATGTAGCATTTATAAAAAATGTGTACTTAATTGTTCTAGCTTTCAACATTTTAGAGTCTAGGGACATATAATGCAAGTTACATGAGTAATTTTGAATTTCCTAACCAGATTAAAATTATTTTTAGCCCAGTTCCAAATAATATATAATAACAAATCAAGTTGTTAAAAGTTGAGACATTTTCTATCCTGGTTTTCATATTAAGTCTGAAATCCGATGTGTATTTTACACTTGACAAAGCTACCTTTCAAGTCCTCAACAGCCACATGTAGCTTGCAGCTTACAGTATTCAGTGATACATAGCACTGTAAGACAGCACATAAACTTCTTGGGACCTCAGTTTTCTATATGGTATCTTAGTATAGCTTTGATTCAGTGTCATTTTCATTTTCGATTATTGTAATCCACATAAAAGCTACTTGGTTTAGCTGTTTTTTGTGTCCTATTAGTAAATCAAAGTTTATTTTTTTAAACTAGGTGTTGTATGAGGCACTTTCCAGTCAGTTTACTTTTCCCCCAAACTTAATCAAGAAGATAACTATTTTAGAAGTGAGAATGCAGTGGCTGAGACTATTAAGTTGACCTTGATAAATATCCTGTTAGAAGATGCAGGTAGCTCCAGAACCAGGATTGGTTGTGGATATTCTATATTTCCTCTAAGAAACTTGGAACTTAATAAAGAGTTGGAAGTAAAACTCAGGTGCTTTGTATGTAAGTGTAAGAATGGGTGCTAGATTGTAAGACCAAAGAAAAACATTTAATGAAATAAAGGTCATTGTGCTTTCTCAGGTGGGGTCTGTAGCAACAGGATCTTTTTTTTTTTTTTTTTTTTTTTTTTTTGCTGTACGACCTCTCGCTTGCCAGGCATGTGCTTAGGCTAAGCTAAATCCCCTGCCCCAAAACAGGATTCTTTAGCTGCAAATTTTAAAGGTTTTTCTTGGAGGTTTGGGTGTAGCTCAGCAGTACAACTTGCTAAAGTATGTGCCTAAACCGTGGGGTCAGTGACTAGTACTAAGAGAAATTTTTTCTTAAGGCAGAAACTCATTTTTCTCATCTAGAACAATATAGAATACAGATCAGGGTGGCTTCCAACACAGAGAGTCCTGCCTCAGCCTCCTGAGTGCTGGAATTAGAAGTGTAATACAGAAATTTATTGTGTAATTAACTAATTGTAATTATGCTAAGAAATGGGAGAAAATCTTTGGGTATGATGCTGTAAAGGTGTAATTTGAATAGAATTGAAAACGTTTTTAAATATATTGGCTCTTGGTAGAAGGTTGAATTTCAGAATAAGCCTTTAAGGAAGCAATCGTATTAAACAAGATATACTAAGAGTTTACCCAATAAGTTAATACAGTAACAAATGTAAAGCGCTGAAGTCCATAGTAGGCACATAATACAACATCTTTTAAAATTTAGTATAGCTGTGGCAGGTTCATGTAAAAAGTTATAGATAATTCAAGGAGTTACAGTATAAAAACTGCGGAATGAAAATTAACTTTTTAAAATTTAAGCTTCTCAATGATGTTACACTGGAGTTTTTAACAACCCATCACACATACAACAATATATTTATGGTGTTGTCAATAGTAACAATAGAATTAGTGAAATGCACATTTCCATATTACCAGTGCCGAATTGGTGCCTCCAGTCTACAAAAACATTTTACAGTATGTATGAACGATGTTAATGTTCTTACCCTTTGACCCAGTAATTCTATTTAAGTTGATCCTAAAGAAATTAGGGCTGGGCATGATGGTCCAGCCCCTGGATGGGTGATGCAGGAGGATGGCAGCAAGTTGAAGGTCAGCCTCATGTACATAGCGAGACCCTGTCTCAAAAAAAAAAAAAAAATCGTTATAAATTTAAATGGTTAGTGGTAACTGAATAAAGGGTGCTACATTTTGAAAATTATCATTGATCCACGTTTTTGGGAAAATATTCACGGAACCATTCATCATGGGGTTTTTTTGGGGGGGAGGGTTTCTTTCAAAAATTACTTGCAAAGCGTCTTTGCCCCTTTGGACGGGGAGGAGCCTAGGGAAAAGTTGACAGGCAGAATGAAAGCCCCAGCTTTGACGTTAGAAAGGCTTCAAATCCTTGTTTTGGTAATCCTGATGTGTGTCTCAGTAATGTGCCTGTACCTACATAAAGGGTGGAATGTGTTAAAAAAGTGCTTAGCGCGGCCGAAAAATTTATTGCAATGTCCTCTTGCACCTCAGGAATGTAGAGAATACGGAAATTAAAATCTAGAATCTATGCGACGAATTGGTAAATGAGACTAAATAAGGCACTTGGCCTGCCAACCGGCTTCGTTCAAACAATTGGATTTTGGTTAGGCTCTTGGGGGCGCCCTGAGCCGAGCTCCACCTTACTTGTGAGACCGGCAGAACATGCTCCCTCCTAGGGGTAGTGGTTTGGTGGCTAGCCTGAGGATTCCTCAGGCTTTCACTCGCCACTCCCGCATATCCCAGACTTTCTTTTAAACTTAGGGCTCTAAGACGTCTGTGTCTCCACTACCTTTGGCGTCGCTCCAGCCTTGGAGCAGCAACCACCTTGGCGCGGGGTGACCAAGCGCGGCGGGAGGCGGGGCGCGACCACAGGCTATACGCTGCGTGGTGTCGCGTAAACTACAGTTCCCAGGGGCCCTCGCGAGTGCCGGGCGCTCCGTAAGCAGTGCCTGGCGGCTGCATTTTCTGTTCCGATACAACCTTTTTTCTCTTCAGCGGGCAGGAAGCTGCCGCGTGCTAGGCTTCCTCTGGATGTCAGGCATAGGCTGGGCCTACTGGAGTCCGGCCCTTCCCGAAAGTCCCGCGCGGCTCTGAGCAGGGGGGCGGAGCTGCAGGACGTGGGAGACGCCGCGCGAGGTGGTGACCTCCAGCGCGTCGTGTGGTCTTTCCCCGTTGCCCGAGGTGCAGCGGTTGCGCATGCGCGGGGAGTAGGGGGCGGGGCCTAGAGCCACTGGGGCTGGCGGGGCCCGTCAGCCGGTGGGCGGCTATGTGGGTCCGCCGTGCGGCGGCGGGCCAGGAACGGGAAAGGTTGACCCCGGTCACCTTTACTTCAGCCTCAGCGGGCGATGCTGCCTCAGTTTCGCGGACAGAAATGGTGTTGTGGGTGCGGACGATGGGGGAGAAACTGAAGCAGCGGCTGCGGCTGGACGTAGGACGCGAGATCTGGCGCCAGTACCCGCTCTTCTGCTTCCTGCTGCTCTGCCTCAGCGCCGCTTCTCTGATCCTCAACAGGTACCGCCAGCAGTGCGGGGCCCCGCGGGCGGTTTCCCAGGCCGATGGCGCCAGGCTGGGCGGCTGCAGGCCGCGGGCGGGAGCGCCTCGGGCAGAGCCGCCTGGGCCGCCGGAAGCCCGGGGTGGGGGCCTGAGGTGGCTGTTACCTTCCCCCATACTTACCTTCTTTTCATGCCTTTTCACTTGTGGCCCTCTCCGTTGATGGTTTTTTTCTACACTGAAGCCTATAAATCCAGCCCGAGTCCGGCTCCATCTGCCGTGTTGCAGGGGCGGTCCCGTCAGCTGACCGAGGACGGTTCAAGGTCCAGTTGCAGCCCCAGTTTTGGGCCTAAGCCTTCGCAGCCCGCACGCAAGCCCAAGGCTTTTCCTGCAGTTGTTAATTTTTGGAAGACGGTCATAAGGATTTCTTGAAGTGAGAAAGCAAAATAATGCCCGTCTCAGTATCCTTAAAGGAACTGAGAACAAAAAAGAAAAACACTGAAATATTGTGAAAACTCAAAATTGACATTTGGAGATCGGAGGATTTTTTGCCTCTGAAAAAAGGTTGTAGATTTGCTTCATTTTGGCATTTCAAAAAATGGTATCCTTGCACTACGTAGAGAATATTCCTCTGCTGTTTTCTCTGGTGTCTTAAACATGTTTTTTTACTCTGTATCTTGAGATGATTGACCCCCCCCCCAAGGATAGCAACAGCAGCGAAGAATGCTAAAGGAATCTGGTAATTTCACCCTAACCGTTTTCTGTGACTGTGCTGAAGTTGGGCTTCTTTTTTTCTTTATTTTTTTGTACTTAGAATTGAACTCAGGACCTTGCCAGGCATTTGTACAGCTGAGCTATATCCCCAGCCTGGGCTTGGTTCTTACCTGGGGCTTTGCTTTCTTATTCTCAGTTTGAACAATAGTTGATCCTTTTTTCTTTTGGTTTTTGCTTTTTTGAGACAGGGTCTCATTGTGATCCCAGACAGGCCTTGAACTCAAGGTGGTCCTCTTGCCTCAGCCAGTGAAGTGCTGGGATTAGATGCCTGTTGCCACCATGCCCAAATGTAAAAAGTTTTTTAGTCTTGGCCTCTGGCCACTTGATGGGAGTTATGGGAGTGGGTTGGCCACTTGATGTCAGTTATGGGGGTGGGTTATTAAGGGTCTGAGGGTTTAACAATAAAAAAAGTGTCTTCATACATTGTCAGATGTCATGGGGTGGGAGCAAAACCATCTTATTTGGAACCACAAACTAATTGCCTTTAAAGCTATAGGTTTCTGCATTAATGTGTTAGAGCTACAGATTTTCATTTTAAACAATCCTTTAAGTACAGCCTATTTTAGTTATTGACCCCACACATTGCACGTAGAATTTAACGTTTGTGCTCCAGCCACCTATTAGCTGGGAATATAGGTCTGCACCATTGCACCTGGCTCTATAAATCTTAATCTGCAGTTCTAAACGCAAGAAAGTATGAAGTTATTTTTCCCCTGAGTTTGGAACCAGATTACATTTGATGACAGAAGCTGACCTGAACTGATACGAGAATATTATTTACAGCATTTATTTGTCATTTGTTTACTTCTTATTGTTGGTGTGATTTGCTACAGGTATACTAATATCTTATATGGGCACTGTGTAAGACCTCATTGCAGGTGTTAAGTTATATATAAAACATGTACCGTGTAATTGTTAAGAATCTTAAATATTTTGAATTCTGGATTATATATATTGCTCAAATGATTTTGGAGAAATGAGTGTGAATATGAATTTCATAATTTCTTGTATGGAAAATTCCTGTCCTCTAACCTGACATAAGACTTAAAAAATTTTAAGTTTGGATATCAGTTTACATTGGTTAGAATGAAGGTTTTCGTAAAGAAGTAAGAAAGGTTAGGGATGTAGCTTGCCTGATATGTTCAATCCTCAGTACTGCCAAATAGAGGAAGAAAAAAAAGTGAAAGAAACAAGCATGGAAAGGTAAATTAGAGCCTAGTTAAAGTCGTCGTGAACTGGGTGCTGTGACACGTGCCTGTAGTCCCAGCACTCAGGAGGCTGAGGCAGGAGAATAGTTGTGGGTTTGAGACCAGTTTGGGCTGCAAAGTGAGTTCAAGGCCAGCCTGAACCATACAGTGAAACCCTGCCTCAAGAAAGACCAGAAAGAAAAAGAAAGACAGACAGACAGAAAGGAGTCGTGTTAGATTTCTAATCACTGAGATAGAATGCAGGAAAGACAACACTCACAGTTTGAAAGATAATTTTAATTTGATTCATGGTCTCAGCTGTGATGGCTGGCTCCACCGTTTGAGACATCTTGGCAGGAGCTGCTTACTTCCTCATGGCTGGGAAGCAGAGCAAAAGTGTCAGAGAGAAAGGGGAAGGGACAGACGTAGATCCCAAAGCCTTGCCTCTATGACCCATCCAGACACACCTTGATGTGTATCCCACCAATCCCAAGGTAGACCCTAAGCCACTCAGATTGGCACTCTACCCTGACTGACCCAGGGCCATAAAGTCTAGGCATTCTGCAGCTGTGGCAGGTTTTAGGGTTGGGTGGCAATGTTCGTGTTTTAAGTGCCGAGAGCATTTTCAGTAATAGGTGACAATGAGTGTTTCTCAAGTTTAGAATTGTTCTGAAATCCTGGTCACCAGGCAGTTTCATGTGGCTGAGTGACTGGGCTTTTGTTTCAATTTATGTTCTTAGTCCTTGTGTATAAGATATAAACACCTTTTCATTTGTCTTCTCCTCGTTGGAGAAGGAGATTGTTTGGAACTGTGTTCCCCAATTCTGAACTCTCAAGACCTCACAGGTTTAGAATCTGGTTAGATGTCAGGGAAAAGTCCGAAATGGATGTGGAATTTACCTGTGGGCTTCCCTTTTCTCACAGATTGCAGCGCTGTACCTCTTGTCACCCATTGCCTGGAAATGGTTGCTGCGTATATTTTGTCCGCTTAGGTTATTGGTGATGGGATTCTGATACTATGGAAGGAGAGGTCTCTTATTCTTTTGAAACATATACCATATCTGTTTTTCTCACTGATAGTCATTTCTCGAACAGTCGTACTTTGCAGAAGATTGGCTCCTGGCCTGTAGGCTTCCCCACCCCTTCACACCCCTCCCCGCCAATACTGTGAAGTTGATCTGGGACCTTTCAACTGAGCTACATCCCAAGCCCCTTTTATATTTAATTTTGGGAGAGGGTCTCACTGAGTCACTGAGTTGCCAGGCTTGAATTTGCAGTTCTCCTATTGAGATTATAGGCATTTACCACAGTGGCTGGCTTTCCTCTTTCAAATTCTGCCATCATTCTAGGTGGTCTCAGTGCTTGTGGGAACAACCCAACAGATAATTTAGCCTGTCTTGAGGTGATTCCTTTTCAGCCTCCCACTTGTATTATCATAATCTCTTGTTATTGCTATGCAGTGTTTTACTTCTGAAGTCTTAAGAATCAAATATCTTACTTGTTGACTAGTATTCATCCACTTCTCTGAATCACATTGTACCTGCAACTTTACCTGTTATTTATCTATTGATGACACTGGTGATTGAACCCAAGGCCTTTACTCTGAGCTAAAAATATTTTTTATTTTGAGATATGGTATCGTGGTTTATGTCGGTGGCCCCCAGGCCTCATGTATTTGCATTGTGCATTTGTGATTGGTTCATTGTCTAGTGCTTGGATTGGTGGTGTCGGTGCTGTACCTTCCTAGGGGGTGGAGCCAGGATGTGATGTAATGGTGTGTCTCTTGCGGTTCCCCTTGCTGTTTGCAGCCGCCATGAACTGCGCCCCACCATGCCACCCTGCTTTGGAGCCAACTGAATATGGACTGAAACCTCCAAAAACTGTAAGAAATAAACCTTTCCTTTCCCAACTTTGGGCATCAGGTATTTTGTCTCAGCGATGAGTAAAAAGAAACTTAAGACATATGGTCTCTCTACTAAGTTGCTTCTTGACATCTCAGTTTTCTCCTGACTCCTCTGCTTTCTTCCTATCTGTTGTCCTTCTTTGGTTGTCACTTGCTCTCATACAAAATTTAGAGTCACTCTAGCTTTAGATTTCATGGTTGACTGCTTTATTTATTCTATGGTAACCTTAATTTTCATCCAGCTACTTACCTAAGAATGTCCAGAATTGAATCAGTAATGCCATTTAGGAAAAATGCTGCTGGAGAAAATACCACAACTGAAAATTTATTCTTTAGCTTCAGTATTGCCCTTTTCTCGCCAGCAGCTGTTTCAGAACTTTCCTAAGTCTTCTAGAACCTGTGATTGTGCTATTTGCCTTAACTCTGCATATCTCTTGTTTTCATAAGAGATTTGTTCCCAAATTTATTGGTGTAACTGCATTCTGATCTATTTTTCTGTAACTGCATTCTGATCTATTTTTCTGTGATGTCAGGAAAGAGACATTTTTCCTCTTTTATTACTATTTCTTCCACTTAGATTCTGAATCCCAACTCTTCCTATCTTCTTTGGGACATTATTCACTTATTACTTCTATTTCCTCTACTCATTTACATTTTCTATTTTTTTCTCCTTTTCTCTTATCAGTATTTAACTATGAAAGTGGGACATGATGGTATGCACCTATAATCCCAGCACTTTGGAGGCTGAGGTAGGAGGATCTTGAGTTAGCTTTGGCTACTTAGTTCAAGGCTAGCCTAAACTACCTAGTGAAACCATCTCAAAAAAAAAAAAAAAGCATACACACACACAGAGGCATATATGATCAGATTTTCACCTAAAACTTTTCTAATTTCAGCTTAGCTTTTTTTTTTTTTTTAAACTCTAAGGGAATTCGCTGCTAGGCTAGGTGGCACAGGCCTGTAATTCCACTGCTTAGGTGGCTGAGGCAGGAAGATTGCTGTCAGTTGGAAGCCCGCCTGGGCCACACAGTGAGTTCAAAGCCAGTCTGGAATACATAGTGAAACCCCATCTCAAAAATAAAAAGAATTATCCACATTTACTGATTCTACTTATTCCTTATTTTTTAATGTTACAGTTTTTTGCTGTTCTGCCAGAACTAGCTTTATTTGTCTGGCCCCTTATTATAAAGTTAAATGATACTTTTCAGTGTTGCTTACTTTATTTTACAAATATTTGCTTGTATCAGTCACTTCTCCCTTTAAGAGTTTTTAAAATTTTGACTTTTTATGACTTGAACTTTGGTTTACTTCCTAACTCTTCTAATTATTAGATTCTTTTGTAGTTTTCCTCTGCTTTGTTCTTAAATGTCTTATGCTTTCTCTTTTTCTTCTTTTTTAAACTCTGCCATTTCTTCTTGAAAATGTCTTTTATTCCTGTGATTTCCGTGATCTTCATACTGATAATTCTCAATCTTTTTATCTTTAGCCTGTGTTCCCTCCAGAAGATTCAGAGTAACATTCAGTTGCTTATGAAATGTTCTCTGTGGCATGTCTTAAAAAGATAATTAAAGTCTAGGTGGTTTTTTTTTAACCTCTCTTTTCTACCTACATCCAGTCAACTAGTTGGTGCTTTATTTATTTATTGAAACAAGTCTTCACTATGTAGTTCACACTGGCCTTGAACTCACTGTGTAGCCCAGGATAAACAGACCTGCACCACTATACCTGGGTCTTGGTCCTCTAAACATTTTTTTCCCAGACATCGCTCAAGAGAAAGTGTCTTATCTCAGCTTCTTTCGTAGTACAGGTCATTCTTAATTCTCCTAGATTACTGCAACAGCTTTAAAATTAGCCTGCATGTTTTTGAGCTAGCCAACTCTCCATATTACAGCAAATGATCTAAATCTCATATTGTTACTTTCTGTATTAAAGTCTTCCTAAAACTGTTTCTTTGGTATTATTCAGGGCTGTTGATAATAGATGACAGAAACTCACACTAGATTTGGCAAAAAGGAAAATTGGAAGGTGTTCTTTGTTTGTGTGTACTTCTTGGTGTGTACTTCATAATGGCCTTGAACTCACTCCATCTCTAAAAGGTTTAGGTGAATTGCTATACTCTTAAGTTTGTATTGACTTTTATGTTTTGCGTGTCATAAAATATCTCACAGTTAATAAACATATACTGGTTGTTGGCATTTGATTCAAGTTGTAGGGGAAATGGTGTTAAAAAGTGGCAACTGAAGTTCATGTGTCTTAAACCTGTATAGTGTGAGGAATGCCTGAAATGAGACACTTTAACATGATCTACTGTATGATACAATATGGTCTCAGGCTGCTTGATTTCTTTAGATTTCTTTCGAGGCACATTTACCTTGAAATTTCAATTCCCCAGCTTCTTCGTTATTCACCCATCCCTCTACCATCCCTTTTGTTGGTTCATCCTACTCACTATATATGTTGTTTTTTCTGAAAATGACTGTTCAAATTGGGATTGAGCGGTTAGCCTCTAGTATGGCACAAGTATATACTTTTTCTGTTATATAAAACACTTGATTGCATTGCCTGTATACTCATTTATCTGTTACTACTATGAGACAGTGTTTAATATGCAAACAGAAACAATGGCAGTGATATTTTCTCTGGTATCTTCTGAGCTTAAGTGTTGTCTAGCATAAAGTTGGTACTTATTTCTGATGATAAATAATCAGAATTTTGGTGGAGTGTGAGCATAATGCAGATCGTTAAAGGTATTTTGGAAGAATGTAGTAGTATTTGATTAGTTAAAAATGACTACATAAGGCTGGGGATATATAGCTCAGCGGCACAGCACTTGCCTGGCAAGTGCTGGGTCCTGAGTTCAATTCCCAGTACCAAAAAAAAAGACTACATAGGTCTTTATAAAACATATTATAAAACATTGAGGATTTGTGCTTTAAATGAGATTACTTATTTGATGACATATTTCATGGTTCTTATATTTAATAAAAACTGAAATTAATCATGACTGCAAAAATTGCATCTGACTAGTAGGTGCTTATTGAATACTTACTAAATAAAAAGGAATAACCGAATTTTCTTTGGTTCTGATTATTATTTTCATTTATTTCTAAGGTATCTTCATATTTTGATGATATTCTGGTCATTTGTTGCTGGAGTTGTTACATTCTACTGCTCATTAGGACCTGATTCTCTCTTGCCAAATATTTTCTTCACAATAAAATACAAACCCAAGGTAAAATTGTATTTTTATTTTTAAGTTAATATGTATGACACCCTGTGCTTTATAGTATTTATTATTGAAAGCATAATCTTTTACTATTATTTAACAATAGAATACACAAAGTTCCTCAGGAAATTTTCAAAATGAAATTTATTTGTGTGAATATGTATACCATCACATCTGGCTTCCTGCCATCTTTTTCAGACTATGGTTATAGAAGGAGCCATAAAAAGAAAATATAAACTTCTCAGGAGCTTGGGAATCTATCATAGAGGGTTCTATGACTGTATATTCACTATTAGGATAATAAAATAAAACAGATTCTGAAGGCTGGTTGTGTGGTAGAATCTCCTGTGGAATCTCTTAAAAATGCAGGTTCTTGGCAGGCATGGTATCACATACCCATAATCTCAGCACTCTGAAGAAGATCCCAATTTTTAAGTCCAACTGTGCAATTCACAGTCTCAGAGAGACCCTGTATCACAATAAAAAATGGGCTGGAGCTTTAACTCAGGGCAGAGATCTTGGGTTAAATAATTTAATCCTTTTAATTTGTTGTCTTCCTTTTTTTGTGGTGCTAAGGACTGAACCTAGGGACTTGTATAGATAAGGCAAGCAGTCTGCCCCTCACCCACACTGTTAATTTCTTAAATGTTTCTGTGTGCCATAGAAACAAATAATTAGGCAATGAATATAACTAAAATAATTTTCATTTCTGAAATTTAATAAAGGTACTAGTATATGGGATTGTCTATGTAAGGTAAAGTTTTGTTCTATAAAGCAGGATTTAGTATGATTTGTCCTTTTCTTTTCTTTTTTTTTGTGCTAAGGATTGAACCTAGAGGCTCGATCATCCTAGGCAAGTGTTCTAGTGCTCACCAAGTGTAATACCTTGAAATTCAACTTGACTAAGTTGATCCAGTCTCTTGTCTCAGGCTTGTTAGTATTTCTATTCACATGATAGACAGCTGAAAACATGCCCCATATTTGGTCAGGAATTGTGCTGTTTATCATATGTCTTCTCCCTCATCTTATTCAAAGTTGTGGAGCGCGGGGGTTTAGCTCAGCAGCTTAAGTGCCTGCTTGGCAAGTGTGAGATTGTGAGTTAGATAGCCGGTACCAAAAAAAGAAAGAAACAAACAAACAAACAAAAAAGTAACAAAGTTGTGGAGCGGTAGAAAATCATTTTTTCTTATTGTGTTTATAGTAGAGTATCTCATTCAGTTTATAAATGCTCATAACATGTGACTTGACTTTTGAACTTGAAAATTTGGCTTAGTGTAAGGCATTTCATCAAGTGATCAAGTGTTTTTTTCTCCTTTAACCTTGTAGCTTCACTCTGTTATAGTAGACCAAAAAATGTCCTCTGAATTTCTGTTGAAGTAAAAAACCTTTTGAAAAGTGGATTGTCTGTAGCAAAGATAACATGTAAACTTATGACAGATCTCTTTCTCCTTTTTTTAGCAGTTAGGACTGCAAGAATTATTTCCTCAAGGTCATAGCTGCGCTGTTTGTGGTAAAGTGAAGTGTAAACGACATAGGTAAGTTAAGCATTTCTTATTTACTGATTTTTCTAATTACATTTTGTATTACAAGTTACTTAATTATGTGTGTGTGTATTTTTAAGGCCATCCTTACTTCTTGAAAACTACCAACCATGGCTAGACCTGAAAATTTCTTCCAAGGTTGATGCATCTCTCTCAGAGGTGATTAATTTAATTACTATTGCCAGATACAGTCTTGTGTTTAGTTATGGGAATATGTTCTGAAAAATGCATTGATAGGAAATTGCATTGTTGTGAGAACAGCACTTGTACAAACCTAGATGGAATAGTTCAGTTCATAGAAATGGGCTCTTAATATAATTAAGGAATGTGGTAAACATGAGTTCTATGAGGCTGCTGCTAGCTTAATGGAGCAAACTTTTGTAGTAAAGTGTTTTTTGGGGATAAGTAGAATATTTCATTATTTACCTAAAATAACAAAAAGTACAGTAAATACATAAACCAATAGTGACATAATCACTTATCAAGTATTATATAGTGTGCATAATTGTATGTGCCATACTTTTTTATGACTGGCATAATAGTAAGTTTATTTATATCAGCATCACAACACATGTGAACAATGCACTCTACAATAGCAGCTGTGTCCTCAAAAGGTGATAGGAATTTAGGTGCTTTATAATCTTATGGAACCACTGGTATATATGTTGTATATTGTGATGGGCATGTCATTTGATGCATGACTATATACACAAACAGAAAACTTCAAATACCTATGAAAAATTTTTCTAGAGTTTTATTTTACAAATTTAATTATAGAGTATCCCAGTGCCACCTAAAAAGTTCTGAACTAGCTAGTTGATTTTCACAAAATAAGTAGCTTGAATGGTAAGTTATTACTGATTAATCTTGGAACCCAGATTTTTTTTTTTTCGTACCAGGAATCGAACTCAGGACCTTGTGCTTGCCACACAGGTGCTTATGCCACTGAGCTATATCCCCAGCTGGACCCCAGGTTTAAATAAACTTTTACCTGGTTAGTGTTACCTCCTATAAGTACTATATTGACGTCTTTATGGGAGGCAAGAAGAAATAACCAGTTTTTTAATTCCCAAAGAGGCATTGAACTGCAGGAAATAAATATGTATCTTACTGAATTATGAACCCAGTTTTGTTGCTAGTGGAAGGTAGAACAAGGAGTGGGGTAATTTTCAGTATTTTTGCATAATAATTGGAATAGATCATTTGTTCTGTAATCTTTGCTGTTGTCGTATTTTGTATATTTATTTTTTGGTAACATACATGTTTTAGTTACTTGTCCCAGGGACTTGTCTTTTTAGTGAACTGAGGAGCCAAACTTTTCAGGGGTGGGGAATGGAGGTCTCATTTGTTCCTAGCACCAAGTTCAGGGTCAAATACATTATTGGTGGCTGATGGATGTGTGTTGAATTAAACTGAATGCTAAGTAGTTGAAGTATAGCATTTGGCACCTGAATTCTGCTTAATTGTCCTTTATCCTTATTTAACTGAAAGAAAGTTACTTATAATGCCACAAATGCTTGGCATTTTTCCTTTTCGTTAAATTTCCAAAGTCCTTTTCATCTTCACGGTTTTCTGATTTAAGATAATGCTGCCTAGTTTGATAGACACATGGTCTGGACACATGCGGCTGTTAGTAAAAATTGAAACATGCTAGTCCAAACTGAGATGTTCTGTATGTAATATATATACATATCAGAGACCAATGACTAAATTTGCTACTCTGAGACTAAGAAATGGTTTTTCAAGGGAGTAGAGCTCTTAAGAGGAAAAAGACTATTCAGTAAGCTGGAGGATAAAAATGTGAGTGAGGATATGGACAAGGAGGAAATAATGTTTCAGTAGTAATCATGTATTAATAATATACACTGTATATTTGGCACTGTGCTGAGCACATGAATTATTTCAATGTTCTCTATACCTAATCTATGAAGTGGTTGCTATTATTGATGACTTTACCAAAGATAAACTGTAACTTAAGAGTTTTAGTTTTTCAAGTTTCATATATGATTGATAATAGAACTCAGTCACACACTCAGGTATGGCTAGGGATATAGTTCAACAGCACAAGTGCCTGCCTGGCCCGTGGAAGGCAAACACTCTACTATTGAGCTACATCCCCAACCTTTTTTAAAAATTTGAAACTAAGGGTCTCACTAAGTTGCCTAGGCTTTTTTTGAACTTGGAATTCTGTATTCTCTGGCTCTATAGTATGTGAGATTACAGACATGTACACTGTGACTAGCCTCTGGCTTAGTTCTTAATCATATTTTATGTAGCTCTTTAGAAATCAGAAGATTTTATGTAGCTATGCTAATGGAGTGTTGATATCCATCATGGAAACCAGTGATTTTCTGTTACTAAGGCTTCGGATGTGACTCATATATAGTGGGAGGTGAAAAGAAAGGAAATGGTCATACTTCTGACACAGTGAGTTCTCTCCTTCAAAATCAGTGTAGCTTTACATTCTTTTATGTATTGAGGTTTGGTGTAGTGAGTATTTTATGCAAGGGAGTGATGTAGTCAAATATTTTTAGATCACTTTGCCACCTCTTTGAAGGTTGGAGGAGAGCATATTTGGAAGTAGGGAGATGTTATGATGTTAGTAGTATGATGTTACTGTCAGGATTTTTTTTTTTGGTACCAGAAATCAAACTCATGACTGCGTGCTTGCAAGGCAGGCACTTATACCGATGAGCTAAATCCCCAGCCCAATTACTGTCAATATTTGGAATAATAAAATTGGAGGTTTTTTGGTAATACTGTATGTTACTGAGTAGTACAGTTTATTTTTCCAGAATTGATTTTATTTTTCTTTAAAACTTATTTTTATTCAGGTTCTTGAACTAGTGTTGGAAAACTTCGTTTATCCATGGTACAGGTATGTTCTTTTTCTAAGATCTTTTTTTTTTTATACAGTTAATACCAAAAGTGTACTAATGATGTATTTCCACAGTAAGTCAGGATTTGTTAATGTTTTAGGCCAAGTCTTTGTTGCGGGAGACTGTTTTGTGCATTACAGGACATTAAACTAAGCAACACTCCTGATCTTTCTAATTTTATGGTAGAAGTATACCTTCCTTCCTTCTCCTCACCCCTGTTCTGATTACCAGAAAATATCTTCACAGATTACCAACTATTACCTAGAAAGCATAATTGGTCCCATCAAGAATCACTGATGTAAGCAGTTAACCAATAACTTAGTGATAGTAAAGAGAAGACATCTAAGCTACTGTTTGAAAGAAGAGTGACTTAAATTTTTTTCCCTGTGGTACTGAGATTGAACCCAAGATCTTTGCACTGAATTGCATCCCCTGGGAATCTTTTTTTTTTTTTTTTTTTAAAGACAGGGTGTTGCTGAGTCACTAAATTGCTCAGGCTAGGTTTGAACCTCCTGCCTCGGTTTCCCAGAGTGCTGGGATAAAGGCATGTACCATCATATCTGGTGACTTGAAGAATTTATCATTCATAAATGTACTGGTTTAATAATTTCGTGCAGTTTCCACATTTGAAATAATTGTCCTTTTGAGGGGAATATCTATATTTGGATGTTTCATTAAATTGAAAAATCACTTAAGTTGGGTTTAGTGCTATGTGCCTGTAATGCCAACACTTGGGAGGATGAGGCAGGAGTATCACCATTAGTTTGAGATCAGCCTGAGCTATAGAATGAGTTCAGGACTAACCTGGAATAGATGCTGTCTCAAAAAAATGGAAAGGTAATTTTAATATATTGTCTGGAAAATTAGTATTTTTTTCCAAAATAAGTGAATATGTCCTGCATTTGTCATTTAAACCAAGTTAATGATGAATTCTTTCTTAAAATACTTTTCCAAAGATACCCTTATTTCACCTTATTGTTGAGCTCTAACTATTTAGATGTAAAATTGGGTAATATTTCTGAGAGTTAAATATTTTTTCTTTGATCTAGTTATTAATGCAGTGTGCTTTCTTGAGATTATAGGTGGGAAGCATATTTGATACAGTTGTCTTCTTTATTCAGACAGGAGACTTAATGGTTAGCCCTGTCTTCATGTTCAGGATGTTGCCACTACACAGTGTTTTTTTTCTTGACCTTGATTAGGGAAATGGGCTAATTCTTGAAGAAAATGAAAAGTACGGGCCAGGGATTTAGCTCAGTGGCTTAAGCGCCTGCCTGGCTAGCGCGAGGTCGTTAGTTTGATCCCTAGTACCAAAAAAAGAAAGAAAATGAAAAGTACTTCCTCAGATGTTTTAAAAAATTTTGGTTTAAAATTGTTTGCTGTGTTTATTTTCTTTTTCAAATAGAGCATGCATACACCCACACCTGTGCACATCTACATACATATTTACTTTTAGAATTACATTATTATTTTCAAATATTTTGAGCTAACTTAAAATTTTGTATTATATTTTCTCCAGAATTGTTTTCTTTGAAATTTCTTTGATGATGGTTAGAAAATGAACTTAGTTATAGCAAGACAAACATAGGTTTGCAAGATAATATATGCTACAATTTACTTAATGATTATGTTTTTGGTATTAGAGTTATGAGAGATGTTTATTTTCTGTTTTATACATTTGTTCTAGTTAGTCTAAAATGAAATGCATTGTTTGTAAGTAAAAAAGTAACGTGAGAAACAGAAAATTCTTTTCTTAATTTCAAGAAGGTGAAACTGTATCTCTAAATGAATGTTTGCTTTTCTCCTGATTTGAAGGGATGTAACAGATGATGAGTCCTTTGTTGATGAACTGAGAATAACCTTACGATTTTTTGCATCTGTTTTAATACGAAGGATTCATAAGGTATATATATATATGTGTGTGTAGTGAGAAGTTTGGGAATTTCAGGCTTTATTATTATAAGAGATGATTTTAAGTCTTACATTTTTCCATACTGCACATTGTGTATTTGTTTTCTATTTACTTTTTTAAGTTAAAAATTAATGAATCACTTTTGACCTGTTAATCAGTTTTGCTTTTGTTAACACTTGTTTAGATTAGTTTATTGAAATTAGAGATGAAAGCTTATAGAAAAAAGTCGTATTTCATTTGGATGAATTTATTAACTAACTGGCAACCATAATCTACTTTTAAAAATTTGAGCTATGTTTTGTATATGTCTGTGTCTTTGCTTTTGCATTGTTGTGTGTTGTTGACTCTAGACATACACTTGTGTATTGCTTTGTCAATTCAGTAGTACTCACCGTATTGACAGTTAATGCCATTAATTAACGAGTTTAAGATTACTCTTGTTTAGTGTTTCCGTATCCATTTGGGAAAGAAATACACAGTGCATTCATCCAGTTCACAAAATAAATACAGAAAACAGCCAATGAGCAATTAAAAATATGTTGTCTTACATCAAATAAAAGTTGTTAGACATACTTTTACCTGTAGACAGGGAAATATTTTTTAAAAATGTTTATATCTAGTAATGATACTTAGAGGAAATAGACAAAACAGCTACAAGTCCAAATTGGTATCTTATACTACACTTGGTAATCTTTACTAATGTACTTAAAGATGTTCCTGGGTGTGATGGTACATACCTATAATCCCAGGCATTTTGATTTTTTTGGGTTTGTTTGTTTGTTTGTTTGTTTCTTTGAGACATGGTATCACTGTGTAGTTCAGACTGGCCTTGTGCTCACTATGTAGCCTAGTTTGGGCTCGGAGCAATCTAGCTCAGCCTCCCAAGTGCTGGAATTACAGGCATGTGCCACCAGGCCCAAAGTAGATGAGAAATTGAGGCAGTAGGTTTAGAAGTTTGAGTCTAGCCTGGGCAATTTAATGATTTTACAAGACCCTATCATAATAGGTTTATTTATTGAAATTAAAAATGAATAGAGAAGTAGTTCAGTGCTCCCTAGGACATACTCAATCTTCATTATAAAATAAATAAATAAACTTCTTATACAACCAAATTCAATTTCATTTTTGTAATGTATTTTAAGAAAAAAATCAAATATAAAATATTTCAAAAATTTATATAAAACTCAGATATTTATTGCAGCATAATTTATTATAAGGAAAACTGCTAAAGCGATTGGATTATTGGTTGAGTAAATTTATGCTAACTGTAACTATAGAATTCTACAAAACCATGACATCATTTGGTACAGTAATGCTTGTTTACATTGCAAAATATTTATATATTAAAGAAGAGATTGAAAAATATTATGTGTGGTACTTTTCATTTTCAAAATAAAGCTTACATATAAAGCTTTTTTAAAAAAAGCTTTAATATTTACTCTAGGACATAATAATCCTTAAAACTATTAATAGTTACTATGTTACAGTAATGATGAGCTGTTGCTGAATTTGGATTCTTTCCATGTACTTCTTTATGGTTGCCATGTTTTATTTTTGTTTTGCATGATGTGTGATTTTTGAAAAAGTTGATTTTTGGGGGGGGTACTGGGGAATTGAAGAAAAAAGTTGATGTTAAAAAAAGTTTGTAAGGCATTTGTTTCATGATAGGCTAAATGCAATAAATAATCTTGTAAGAAATACACAATGGTTTGTGTAGACCATGAAAACAATGACTTGTGATAAATTGTGTTCTTCACAATAAGTAAGTTAATAGGCATTAGTTAATAGCCTAATTCAATGTTAAGCTTTGAGATAGCCTAGTGGATTCTAAAGTAATAGCACCTCATACTTGGAATATGATAACATTTAGTTAATAACACTTGGTATCTTATATATTATTTGACAACAGCTTTAAGATAATTCTATTGAGTTGGATAAAGAACAACTAAATTTTGCACTTAAGTGTAATATAGAATTGAGCCATACTGCAACCTAAAGCATCATTCACATTAGTTAAAAGAAAAATCGGTCACTGAGTTTCTTTATGGGAATATGAAGATGTATAAATGAGGTATTTACCTCCTAAGAATTTTATTTATTTCTAGGAGATGTAATTTATGTATCAAACAATCCTTTAAAAATACACATTTTAGTGTATTCACATCACAGAGCTATGCAGATATCACCACAATCAATTTTAGCTCATTTTTGTTACTCAGAGAGTCTTTATAATCTTTGACTATAAACTCCTGCACTCCTATCTCAGCCAAGCCATCTATAATTCTACTTTTTTCTGCCCTAGCTATCCACAGTTCTACTATCTGTCTCTGTGAATTTGTCTATTCCAGACATTTCACATAAATAGTAGATCATACAATATGTGGCCTTTTGTGACTGGTTTCTTTCATTTACCGTAACGTTTCCCAGACTTATGTATATTGTCACGTTGTGGCATATATCAGCATTTCTTATTTACTTGTTTGTTATTTTATTTATGAGACAAAGTCTCACTATGTAGTGCAGGCTGGCCTTGAACTTGCTAGTGTAGCCTAGGCTGGCCTCAAACTCACAGTGATCGTCTTGCCTTGGCCTCCCAAGTGCTGGGATTATAGGTGTAAAAGTTTCATTTTTAATGACCAAATAATACCTTATTGCATGGATATACCATGATTTGTTTACCCGTTCTTAAATTTATGGACATTGGATTATTTCCATCTTTGGGGTATTTTTAACCTGTCAGCATTTGTGCACAAATTTTTTTTGGGGGGGGTGGATACATATTTTCACTTATCTTAAGTGTATTCTTAGAAACATAGTTCCTAAGCAAATGGTGACTGTGTGTTTCATACTTTGAGGAACTTTCAGGCTGTTTTCTAAAGTGGATGCATCATTTACATACCTTAACCATGTATAAGGATTCCAGTTTTTCCACATTCTTGCTCAGATGAATTCATTTGCCTGTCTGCTCTCCCTCTTTTTCCCTGTGTCTGTGTCTGTCTCTTTCTTTTAATTCTAACCATTGTAGTGAATGTGAGTGGTATCTCATTGTGACTGATTTGCAGTTAGCTGGTGCCATTGATGTTAAGCATTTTTTCACATGCTTTGGCTGTCATATTTTTTTTTTAGAGAAATACGTTTTCAAATCTTGTGGCCATATTTTGCTGGAGTCTTGTAGTTATTGAGCTTTAAAAGTTCTTTAGATACATGTCTTTTAACTGAAATTTGATTTATCATTTTCTTCCATTTTGAGTTACTGTATATTCTGTGTTCTCATTTTATCTGCATTTGTCTTTGGAGATGAGTGGGTCACTCATCATTGTATCAATTTTATATAAAGTAATTATGTCTGAGTATCAGAAATAGTAAATGGTCTTTTTTATTTTAAAGAAATAAAACAAAACAAGGCAAAACAAACGATGAGAATGATATTGGGCTTCAAAAACAAAAGACAGTAGGGAACCACAATAGTTCCTATATTGCATATTGTTCTCTATAAATAGTTGCTCAGATTACTGGCTTTAGGCCTGCAAAGTCAATCGAACAATACAAGTGTTAAGTTGTTTCTTTACTTCAGTTGCTGTGTTTTTAGCCTGTGTTCTTCTGAATCAGCCGATTTCTTAGGGGGAAGGCATTCTTCTTTTGTGGCCTGTATATACTGGCTGGCTCACAGGAGGGCATGGCTTCTTGGTTCTTCCCCAGCAGGAACTTCTGCTGCTGGCTCATAGAGGGGTGTGGCTTCCTGATCTCCCCTAGGCAGCTTGATTGCTGCTGGCTCACAGCAGGGGAGGTAGGGAATGCATGGCTTCCTCATAGTCATCTTAATAACTATTACATTCTGTCTTTTATACTCTTGCTCAGATAAGGTAATTTGGAAGTTTGGGTTTACTGAAAACACAGCATCATTTAAGATCTATATTTTTTACATCAAAATTTAGTGATAAACACATTACTTTATTATTTGACTCTTACCTGAAATCTTTAAAATGAAACTTAGAAATGAAATCTTCATGAGTATTTTCAGAAGACAAGATTTTATAAAGTATTTGAAAGCTAAAACATCCTTTTTTATTTGGTAAGAGTATCATGACTTGTAATCATTGAGTACCAGGTCTCTAAGGATAAATAAAAAATAATGTTATTTTGAAATGAGATATACTAACAAATATATTCCCACTTATTGAACATGTTTGATCTAATCTTATGTAGTAAACTGCTTTGGGTTTTACCAGTAGATCGCTGGTGGCTTTATAAGCCATCACATTTTGCAGATTCATTGCCCTGTGATTTTTCTTTTTCTTAATGCAAATTTTTTCTCATGACTTTGTTTTTTTGTGGTTCTGGGGATTGAACTAACAATCTCACGCTTGCCAAGTAGGTGCTTGTGCCACTGAGCTAAACCCCTAGCCCTTTCTTATGATTTTGTTTAGAGAAAAATATAGGTTAAGTATATGGTAGAAGATTAATCTTGATAAAGTCTAATTAAACATACTTTTTGTGATTTATTTCTAATTTCTAGTAGGCAAGGTAAGTACCTGTAGATTTTTCTTTGCGTTTAAAACATAGACTCTAAAGAAATAAGTTAGAATAAAGACAGTATGGAGAAAATTTTGCTATTTAGGATTTATGCATTAAGATAAAAGTTTCAACAGTGTGATAAAAAAAACTGTCTAATGTTAGTATGATCCAAAAATACTTAATGCTTTTAAATTATATTTTTGTGCGCCGGCATAAGTGCCCACCTGGCAAGCACGAGGTCATGAGTTTGATTCCTGGTACTATATATATATATATATAAAGATTCTGAATAAATCTAGTTTTAAAATTTTTATTGTAAATTTACAATACAGAATTATATATTTATGGGATACATAGTGATGTCCTGATTATGAATACAGTGTAGAATAATCAAATCAAGCTAGTTGATAATATCTATCACCTTAAATACTTAACATTTTTTATAGTTAGAATACTTAAAATTTGCCCAAGCATAGAAGTATATGCCTATAATACCAGCACTCAGGAAACTGAGGTAAGAGGATTGCTGTGAATTTGAGGCCAGCCAGGACTACAAAGTGAATTTAAGGCCGGTCTGAACTGCATAATGAAACCTTATCTCAAAAAGCACCCCCCCAAAATACAAAATACTTAAAAATTTACGTTTAGCAATTTTGAAAATAGTACGTTATTATGAGCTATATTTAGTAGATCTCAAGAAAGACCCACATTCCTGCTAATCTAAAATTTTAAGATGTGTTTCAATACTTCACACATACTGTAATCCTGCTATGGCAACTTAGTGATAATTTTTAAAATTGTATTTTAATGTTAATCTTTCTAGGTGGATATCCCATCTATTACAACTAAGAAACTCTTGAAAGCAGCAATGAAACATATAGAAGTGATAGCTAAAGCCAGACAGAAAGGTAATATAGTTTTCTAGTACAGTTTGTGTATTTACCTACTGAACACTATGTTGATTGCTCCAGTTTTTGCAGGGAAAATACTTCTTTATGCAGTGCTGACTGTTGAACCCACAGCCTTGTGCATACTAGACAACTTTTTAAATTCTGGTTTAACTAAATAAATTTTATTTTATTTTATTGTTATACACTTCTTAACTAGACAACAATTCTATCTGAGGTATAATTGATACCTCAAGCCCTCGAAATATATCTTTTAATACATTTTAAATTTTGTTCTAGCTGGGTATGATGGCGCACGCTTGAAATTCCAGCACCTGGGAAGCTGAGGCAAAAGGATCGCAGAGAGTTTGAGGCCAAGCTAGGCTGTGAAGTGAGTTCATGTCCAGCCTGAACTGCATAGCAAAACCTGTCTCCAAAAAAAATTTTTTTTGTTCCAAAGAAAAAAAACAAAGCTAAGTAAGATAGCAGGCTTACAGTAAATGGAGCCATTTTTTAAAATTTATAAGTTTAAAAAAATACCCTCATTTTCTCTGTGAGAGTGATGTTATATAATAGAAATAGTTTGAAATTTTTTTGTTGAAACTTTGTAAGAAAGGGGTTGCTATCATTCATGTCAAAAATCATCCTCAGTTATAAACCACTGTGAAATCCAAATTAAATTCATTAATAGCTCTGTAATTAATTAAATTCATAGAACTAAATGACCAGAGAATTAAAGGGCTAATTTTATCCAAAGATTCTACTGTTCTACATACACATGAATTAGGTAGATTTGTGATTTGATAATAAAAAGGTTTTCAACTTTTTGATTTTTAATTTATGAACTTGTTTTCTGAATTCTTCAGTCTCGTAAGAATGTGTCACTTAGGAAACAAAAGTCTCCCCTCTTCATCTTTACTCAGAATTCTCTTTTTAATTTGCTTCTTGAGAATAAGGATTATATAGAAGTTTTCTATGCATATAAATCTTTTCCAAGGCTCTAAGAAATGATGAGTATAAATGAAACATTTTTTGTTTTTTGAGGCAGGGTTTCACTATGTAATTCAGGCTGAACTGGAACTCACTATGTAGCCCAGGCTGGCCTCAAAATTTGTGGCAGTCCATCTGCCTCAGCCTGCCAGGTGCTAGGATTACAGGCATGTACCACACTCAGCTAATTAGCAAGTATTAATCCATGTCCTGTGTGCCAACTACTCTGTTTTGCCTATATATCCATTGGACCTCCCACCCCTACACCACTTTAAAAATGTTTTGCCTGATCTGTTTCATTTGTTATTATCTAGGACTAAAAAAATTTCACGTTTGATAGATACTAAGTAGGTTACAATGTCATGATTTAATTTATACTACGTATGCATGCTTAATTACATCAAACATTACAATTATTTGCATATTTTATATGATGATAAAAACTGTTTGATAACTACTGATACAGACTCTGAAGCACAAATGAAGTACATCAGTTCAAAATTATATCAGTAAAGAAGCAGATCTGGTACTTGGCACATTGTAGTCTTCTGATTTTATTTTAGTTTTGCTTTTGCAGTGCTGTGTATTGAACCCAGCACTCATACATGATAGGCAAGCACCGACCACTGAGCTATATTTCTGCTACTTCTGATTTTATACCTGTTCCCATGATGAAACTTTTAAAAGACCCATGTCCCAAATTCTTGGGGAGGGCAAAGCCTGGCAAATGATTTAAAATTCATTTTGTCTAAGGACTGTTATTTGGCAATCCTGCTTTAGTACCTCAGGGACTGAAAGAGTCTGTCATGTTATATGTGTTCAAATGTTTCCAATTTTATAGCTATCCCTGGTTTCACAGGTGTGTAATCTCAGCATTCTGAGAGGCTGAGGCAGGAGAGTTGTAACTTTCAGCCCAGCATGGGCCACTTATAACTTGGTAAGACTCTGTCTCAAATTAAAAATGGACTAGAGGGATGTAGCTAGTGAGAAGGCCCTGAGTTTAATCCCTAGTACTAGGGGGGAGAAAATCTTACAAGTGTCTGACTTTGGAGCATTTCAGATTTTGAATTTTTGGATTAGGAGTATGTGGCCAGTATGTAAAGTTTGAGCTTGGCATAGTGGCAAATACCTATAATGACAGTACTTGGGAGACTGAGGCAGAAGGATCACCATGAGTCCAGAGGCACAGTAGACTACATAGTGAATTCAAAGCCAGTATGAACCATGAAGGAAGAGGCACTATCACAAATGAAAAAACGTTTGAAAATATTGCTTTGGAGCCTGATCTTAACAAAACAAAACAAAAAACCTTTTTAGTAATATAACTTTTATTAGAAGTTAATATTTATGAAGAAATCTGTGTGTTCCTGGACTTTACCATTTAATTTTAGACCTCTTAGTGATCTGTGTTATGCTTAAAGATAAAAAACTTCCCAAAGAAGCCAGATTCTATTAACTACTCTAAAATTGATGAATTTGATGTAAAACCAGGTCAGTTAGAAATTGAGTAGCGTAATTATTTTTGTAGAGGGTGAACAAGATATAACATTTGATAATAAAAACCACGTATGTGCCAAAAGACATTTTCTATATTGTTTTTCTACTCAAAGTTATTTGCCATTAGTAGTAGTAGCTCACAAATGTAATCCACCACTCTGAGAAGTTGAGGCAGAACTGCAAGTTTAATCCTAGCATCAGTAACTTAGTGATTTAGCGAGACATTGTCTCAAAATAAAAAGTAAAGGGGAGTGGTAATGTAGCTCATTGGGAAGGCTGTGGGTTCAATCCTGAGTACCAACCCCTCCCTAATCATTTGGTATTATTTTATTTAATTTGTAGAGACCTTGTCCTCAGGGAGAAGGGCGTCGTATCAATTTACTGCAAAATAAATAAATTTTCCAAAAAGAAGAATTTGTCTTTATATTCTGTTTATGAAAAATGTCCGTAGAGAGTACATATTGAAAAGAGCAGTGGCTAAGAAAGGAGTGACTAGGATAGATGCTATTTTATTTGCTAGTGAAATGGCTGAAATTATTTATTGTCTCAACTTGTTTCAGTTTTTCACTTTTTTTATCTTATAGTCAAAAATACAGAGTTTTTACAGCAAGCTGCTTTAGAAGAATATGGTCCAGAGCTTCATGTGGCTTTGAGAAGTCGAAGAGATGAATTACACTATTTAAGGAAACTCACTGAATTGCTTCTTCCTTATATTTTGCCTCCTAAAGCAACAGACTGCAGGTACAAATAGATTAAGAAATACCATAGTTTATTTGTATACCAGTATATTGCTGTTCTTGATCATAATATTCTTAATTATATAAAACTTAGTGTTATTCTGTGTTGCGAAGTTTTTCTTTCAAACAATAATTTTATCAGTTCTTAAAATATTATTTGTTTGTTTGTTTATTTGTTTATTTAAGGACAGGGTCTCACTATGTAGTTCAGGCTGGCCTTGAACTCACTTTGTAGCCCAGTCTGACCTTGAACTAACAGTGATCCTCTTGTGTCAACCTCCTGAATTTTTGGATTACAGGTGTGCACTGTCACACCCAATGTAAAATGTCAATTTAAATGCTAAGTTAGAGTAATATTTTGTGTTGTTTAGAATTTTTTCTTGCAACCTGATCTGGAATCCAAAGACAAATGTGATTTCCTTGTTTGAGATCATTATATTTTGTTTCCTTTATGTTCCTTTTTCAAAACATACGCATTATGACATGTGTAAGACAGACTTCTCTGGGCTGGGAGTTTAGCTCAGTGCTGTAAGTGCCTGCCTGGCAAGTGCAAGGTTGTGAGTTCAATTTCAGGTACCAAAAAAAAAAAAAAAAAAAAAAAAAAAAGACACACTTTTGTTATGACTCCTTTAAGAGAAGACCCTGGATTCAATCTCTAGTAGTGCAAAAGACAAACAAAAAATAACCTCTAGAAGATATTCAAATGCTTGGTGTACTCTGTTGCTTTATGTCTCATTTTATCTTTTATTTTAAAGAGAATAAAACAAAACAAAACAGAACAAAGCAAATCATAATAGAACAATGCAAGTAACACAGGACTTCAAAACAAGAAAACAGGAAATTAACAGTGGCTACCATAATGTCTCTTGTCTTCTTTGAAATAGTTGTTCATCTCTTCACACACAACAATATAAAACATAACAAAATAGTAGAAAACCAATCAAAAGAATGAAAGCATTATAGGACTTCAACACCTTTAGGTCTCATTTTAAACTGAGCATATGAGAATGCAGTATTTGTTATAAATCTGTCAGTGCTTCTATCTAGAGTCCTGTTGCCATTTTTATCTTCAGTGAAATTATTGTCTCCAGAAAAGCACTGCTACAATTTTTTCTAACAGATTGAGTTGTATTATACTATTGATCATCAAAAATACTCTTGTAGGGCTGGGGATTTGTATTTAGCTCAGCGGTGTAAGTGCCTGCTTAGCAAATGTGAGGTCGTGAGTTTGATCCCCGCCACCAAAAGAAAAAAAAAAAAAAAAACTCTTGTAGCATTGGAATTTTATATTGGTGACTATTTATGATGTGTAGAAAAGTATGACACATATTTTACAATCTCATTCACAGAAAGTGTTGTGTGTATACATGTGGAACCTAGAGGGACATATCCAACTAAGCTGCTTATTACTGTGAATGACTTTGTTCTTTGTTTCTTGTGCTTTTGTTTCCTGTAGAGCACATACTAACTTTTAAAAAATAAATCTAAAACTTAAAAAGAAAATGATCTGTATTTTAGGTTAATTTGTAATATTATTTAAATATTATAAAGTAGTGGCATTACACTATTAAAATACTAGTCTTAAATGTTACCTTAAAATGTATTAAGCATTTTAAATATTTCTAGGCAGAGCTAGCCATGGTGGTACACACCTATAATTCCAGCACTCAGGAAACTGAGGCAGGAGGATAGCAGGTTTGAGGACAGCCTGGAGTATATTGTGAGACTTTGTGTCTGAAAAACAAACAAAATTCAAATATTTCTAGGGAGGAATCTTTTTCTGATGTCTCAAGCTCCTCTTTTAAGTGTGTACTTTTTTTCTGTTAAGTAATAGTCTCTTTTTGGCCAAGCAAGAACTTTAAGTTCACATCTATGAAACCAGTAACATGGGAATCACCTGAGAGTTTGAGGGAAATGTAGACTGTTGGGCTCATCCCAGATCAACTGCAGTATGATGTGCATTTTAACAGGGTTTTTAGGTAATTCATATCCACTTGGAAATTTTAATGAAT
This sequence comes from Dolichotis patagonum, assembly GCA_004027295.1. Classification (NCBI taxonomy): domain Eukaryota; kingdom Metazoa; phylum Chordata; class Mammalia; order Rodentia; family Caviidae; genus Dolichotis; species Dolichotis patagonum. Next base: position 84,896 of record PVJX010002921.1, read on the forward strand.
ATAAATTACTAAATATGTATAATTATTATTTCTTTTTCCAGATCCCTGACCTTACTTATAAGAGAAATCTTATCTGGTTCTGTGTTTCTTCCTTCTTTGGATTTTCTAGCTGATCCGGTAAGACTTTTTTAAAAAAAATTGTTTTCATAATAAAACACCAAACAAAATTATCCTCTTAAACATTTGTATGTGTACAGTTCAGTAGTATTAAATACATTCTTTTTGTTGTGTGACAGTCACTACCACCCATCTCCAGAACTTTTTATCTTACAAAACTAAAACTCTTGAGCTATTAAACAGTGATTTCTCATTCTTTTCTTGATCCCCTGGCAGCTACCATTTTACTTTCTATGATTTTGGCTACTCCAGCACCTCATGCAATTGGGCTTGTATAGTATTTGTCTTTCTGTGTTTGGGTTATTTTGTTTAACATAGCATCTTCAGGGTTCTTCTGTGTTATACCGTGTGTTAGAATTTCCTTCCTTTTAAGGCTAAGAGTCTGTGTGTGTGTGTGTGTGTGTGTGTGTGTGTCTTTGTATATTACTTATCAATTTGTCCATCATTGCCCACTTAAGATTCTCCATCTTTGATCCAGTAGAATTTAAAAGAAATAGGAATGATTAATAAATATTTGAAATGCCAAAATCTGAATAGCTTTTCTTTGCCCATTTTTATAAAAGTAATATGTAAGTATAGAACTTTAGCCATTGCATTTTTCTAGAGAATTCAATAATGTAAAAGTTTTGGGCAGAATGTAGTAATGGAATTATTTGACCTGTGTTTATTATTTCCACTAGGATACTGTAAATCATTTGCTTATCATCTTCATAGATGATAGTCCCGTGAGTATTGAACATTTAGAAAATGTTTCACATTTCACTGAATTTTGATTCTGTGTGTCAAATCAAATGAGGATGTGACTAAGATAATAATTCTCTTTCTTCAAAGCCTGAAAAGGCCACTGAACCACCTTCCCCATTAGTTCCATTCTTGCAGAAGTTTGCAGAACCTAGAAATAAAAAGCCATCTGTGAGTATTTTTAGCAATATCATTATTTTTCTGTATAAGCAATTTCAGAACACATTTTTATAGCTTTAACTTACTCTTCTTCCATATTATATTAAGGTGCTGAAGTTAGAATTGAAGCAAATCAGAGAACAACAAGATCTTTTATTTCGTTTTATGAACTTTTTGAAACAAGAAGGAGCAGTCCACGTGTTGCAGTTTTGTCTGACTGTTGGTGAGGCTTGTGTATTTTACTAAAGTCTCTTTACAACTTTTGAGTGATCTGATGTTGTAGTAACCATCTTTGTGATGGTCTAACAGCAACTATTAGTTTCTCCCAAGTGCCCACTTCTTTCAGATTGGAACATAATATATAAACAGTGCCAGTTAAATCTTAGTAGCAGAAGCAGCTACTAAAATTCAGTATAATGTAGATATGTTAAAGACCCCATTAGTAGTACAAATCACTACTACTTTATCATAGTTTTTGTTATGGGTTATTTTGTTTTATTTTGTGGGGAGGTGCCGGGGATCGAACTCATGACCTTGTGCTTGCCAGGGAGACACTTATGCTGCTGAGCTAAACCCCCGGCTTTATGTATTATTTTAAAATGTTTCATTTTTATTACAGACTAAACATGGATATTGAATTTGTGAGATGCTTTATAGACTGTACTATTTTCTTAATGCATTTAATGCCTTTTTAAAAATGCAATTTAAAAATTGAGGTACAATTTACATAGTGAAACATGGAATTTAAATGTACTTGGATCCATTTTATACAACTATACATCCTTGTAACCTATATCTTTATCAAGAGAGAAAACATTTTCCATCATTGAAAAATTTGTTTCACTAGGATACTGTGAATCATTTTCTTATCAAATTATTAGTGTCCTTTCAAAGAAATCCATCTCAACCCACTCTTGGCAAAGCAATTGCTAGTTTTATTTGTCTCACCAAAGATGACATTGCTTGTACAATTTCCTTGTGTAAATACAGTCATATAATATCTACTCTTGTGCTTGGCTTCATCCACTCAGGATAATGCTTTTTATGATTCATCTTGGTTGTTGTGTAGATCGGTAGTTTATTGTTTTTTATTGCTGAGTAGTTTTTCATTGTGTGTATACACCACATCTTCTTTACTCAGTTCTCCGTGTAGATGAGTAAGTGGACTGCTTCCACTTCAGAGCTACTTTGGATAAAGCTGTCATGAATATTCTTGTGGAAGGCTTTTAATCAGCATATATTTAATATTTGGGTGTAGAATTGCTGGCCGTAAGATAGAGATATGTTTAATGCTGAATTGTTTCTCAAAATGGTTGTACTATTTTTCTTCTCCAAGAAATAATATGAAAGTTCTACATCTTTACCAAAATGTGATGGTATTTATCTTTTTAATTTTGGCCATTTTAGTGGGTGATATTTTCTTGTGGCTTTAATTTGTATTTTTATAATGATTAATCTTATTGTATACTATAATATTGGTCAGTCTGTTGTCTTTTGGGTGTTTGTTGAATTACTTTCTTTTTGTCATTACAGTTTTTTTTAAAAGATTCTTTTAATGCAAGACCTTTGTCAGATACATATATTATGAATATTTTCTTTCATATGGTTTCTCATTTCATTTTCTGAAGAGTGTGTTTTAGTCAGCAGACTTGAAAATTTTGATGAAATTTATTGTATCAATTTTTAATTTTATGTTTAATGCTTCTTGTGATTTTTGTAAGTCTTTGCTTATTCTAAATTGAGAGAAAACTCCTGATTTTCTCTAGATGCGCTATACTTTTAGAATTTACATGTAAATCTGTGCTGTGGCTTGCAGTATTTTTTTGTGTTGGTATAGGTTGAGATGTAGGATCTTTTTTCTTTCATAAGGGAATATGTGTTCAGCTTTTTAGTACCCACTATTTGAAAAGACATTCATTTTTTTGTTTTTTAGTTTTTTGTTAAGACAGGGTCTTACCATGTTGTGCAGCGTAGCCTTGAACTCATGGCTTATGTAGCCCAGCCTGGACTCAGCCTCTTGGTGATGCTCCTCCTTAGCCTTTTTGAGTGCTGGGATGACAGGTGTGCACCACCATGCCAGTAAGGTATTTCTTTTTTAAGTTACTTTGACATTTTTCTCAAATTGTTTGAGTATATATGTGTAGCTGCATTTCTGAATTTTATTCTTTTTCTGTTGATTTTATGTTTACTCCTCCAATACTGTGATGTAAAACTTTTTACTTCATTCTTTTTCAATGTATTTTTTTGGGGGGGCTATTTTGGGTTCTTTGCATTTCTATATAAATTTGGGATTGATGGCTAGTTTATACACACACACACACACACACACACACCCCTCTGCTTGAATTTTTTGAATGGAATTTCATTGACTTCATAGAGCAACTTGAAGAGTAATGACATTTCAGCAGTACTTAGGCTTCTAGTGCATGAATATGACACATTTTCCTGTTTCAGTCTTAGTAATTTCTCTCCACAGTATCTTGTAGTTCTTAGTGTAGGTATTTATTTTTTTTATATATACTTCATGTAATATTTAAAACAATTTTTCAAATAGTTAATTGTAAATATACAAAAATTCAATTGTTTTCTAATATTGTCCTTATATCTATAATACTACTAAATAGTTCTAGTAGCATTTTTGTGAATTTCCTTAGGATTTCTTACATATAAAATCACATATGTGAATACACAGTTTTACTTTATTTTTCCTTTTTTTACTCCCCCCCCAGTGGTATGTTTTTCAAATTCATAATAATAACATCATAGAAGGTTTGTACCTGTACATAATATATCTTGTTTCTGGGCTGAGGATTTAGCTCAGCGGCACAGTGCCTACCTGGCAAGTGGGAGGTCATGAGTTCGATCCCTGGTACCAAAAAAAAAAAAAAAAAAAAAAATTGAAATGTAAAATACATCTTGCTTCTCTTTTCCCCATTTGCCTACTCCCTTTACAACCTTTCTTCTCTTCCTTGTTTACAAAGCTATGTTTCTATTTTTTCCTTCTATTCATTTTTTCTTTTCCCTTCTTTTCTTTTGTCTTCTCCCCGCCATTGTTGCCCTTCTTATTTGAACATTTTCTTTCCATATCCCAGTTTCTGTTATATATTTTGGTCCTGATTTATACTTTTGGTTTCACCAGAGAATATATTTACAAATGTGAGTAATTTATTTCACTTTGAAGTATGGTCTCAAGCTGTATCCAATTAGTTAGAACTAACTCAAGCTTATTCTTTATGGCTGAGTAGTACTCCATTGTATAAAAAACCCCACATCTTTATTCATTCATTGGTTAATGAGCATTTGGACTATTTTCCAGATTTAGCTATTACAAACTGTGCCACTATAAACATGAATGTGCATATATTGCTGTGGTGTGATGCTTTTTATTCTTTTGGAAAGATACCAAGAAGGGGAATAGGAGTAGCTAGATCAAGTGAAACCTCTAGTTTTAATTTTTTGAGGAATCTCCACCCTAATTTCCATGGTGGTTGTACCAGTCTACATTCCTACTAACAGTGGAAAAGTGTTCCTTTATCCCCACTCCCTGCCAGCATTTGTTACGTGTTGATTTCCTGATAATAGCCATTCTTTCTGGCATGAGATGGAATCTCAGCATGGTTTTCTTTGCATTTCTCAGATGACCAATGATGTTGAACATTTTTTTCATGTATTTGCCATTTGTACTTCTTCTGAGAAATGTCTATTTAAGATGCCATTTTTGAACTTTAAATTTGGGGAGTCTGATAATTTTGAGTTCTTTATACATTTTAGATGGTAATCCTTAGTCGAACAGCTGACAAAAGTTTCCCCCACAGTTTGCTTGGCTGTATACTCTTCTCTTGCTGTGCAAAACCTTTTTGATAAGGTGAGATTCTAGTTGTTACTTCTTTGTGATAGTTTCTGTGTGATCAGGGTTTTGTTCATAGTTTTTTCCTACAACAGTGTCTTCAAGAGTTCTGTTTTATGTTCCTTTGTGTTTCTATTTTAGTATTTAGATCTTTGATGCATTTCTCTTTTAGTTTAGTGCATGGTAAAAGATATGGGTCTTGTTTTAATTTTTGGAATGTGGAAATTCAGTTTTTCCAGCACCATTAGCTTCATTTTATCCCATGGAAAGCCTATCTTTCTTCCGATGAAGGTGTTTGGCTCCTTTGTCAAAGAAAAAGTAAGTAACAGTGTCTGGAGTTGTTTCTGCATCTTCTAATCTGTTCTGTTGATCTTTGAGTCTGTTTTTAGCTAGTACCACCCTGTTTTTATCACAATAGCTTTATAGTATAGTTTCAAGCCAGAAATTGTGATACCCTCTGCCTTGCCATTTTTGCCCAAAAATGCCTTTGCTGTTCTAGGTTAGGTCTCTTCTGGTTCCAGATGAATTTTAGAGTAGTTTTCCCTAATTGTGTGAGATATACTATTGGAATCTTGATCAGGATTGGAGTAAATCTGTATGAAGAAGTTTGAAAGTATGCTCACACTATATTGGTTCTTCATATTCAAGAACAAGGTATATCTTTCCATTTTTTAACTCTTTTTTTAATCTCCTTTTTCTAGTACTGTAGTTTTCACTGTAGAGTTCTTTTTTTTAATTTTAAAAGGGAGTAAAATTAAACACAACAAAACAGAACAGAATGGGACATAAGAAAGCATAAATTTCAAAGCTAGACAACCAGAGATCTTCACTATCTGTCATATTGTCTCTTATTTTCTTCCAAATGGTTGTCCTTATCCTTGCATATGGAGAGCTCATACTAAATAACATAGCCAATCTTTTCACAAGATGTGTAGTTCACTGGCTCCCACTTGCTAGGAAGGGGGGAGGGGGAGGGGGAACACCATGGGATGGGGGACAGGACGACATGAGATGTCTGATTCTCAGCCCACACGCAGGCAGGATCACAGTTGCCCCCCAGAGACGGGAAGAGTTCCTTGTTCTCCTGGCACCCCGAGTCAACCGCACTGTGCAGGTCCCGATGTGCTAGGGTCTCCTTTGGGCTGTTGAAAGTTGGCCACACTCTCAGCCACCACCAGAGAGGGGTGGAGCTCCTTGTTCTCCTGGCACCCCAAGTCAACCACACGGTGCAGGTCCCGATGCGCCAGGATCTCTGTCCTTCAGGCTGCTGAAAGTCTGCCACACTCTCAGCCACCCCTAGAGAGGGGAAGAGTTCCTTGTTTCCTGGCACCCCGAGTCAACCACACGGTGCAGGTCCCAATGCGCCATGGCCTCTCTCCTTCAGGCCTCCGAAAGTCTGCCACACTCTCAGCTGCCCCCAGAGAGGGGAGGAGCTCCTTGTTCTCCAGGTACCCCGAGTCAACCGCACGGTACAGGTCCCGAGGCGCCAGGGTCTCTCCCCTGCAGGCCCCCTAAAGTCCACCATACTCACCTGCTATTTATTTCTGATGAATTCACCATTCCATTTCCAAAGTTCTGAAATGGCCAACAGACCACAGAAAGAATTCTCTTTAGGCTCCTGTTTGGAACCAGCAGCTACAGCGATCTGCTGGCCTTGCTTCAGGGCCACCACTGTGGAGTTCTTTTACTAACTTTGTTATATTAATTTTTTTAATAGTAATTAATTTTTTTTAATACTATAGTGAGAAGTGTTGTTTTCTTAATTTCTCTCTCAGTAGTTTGTTATTGATGTACAGGAAGGCCATTTTTGAATGTTGATTTTGCATCCAGCTGCACTACCGAATTTCATTATTGAATGTAGAAGTCTTTTGGTGGAGTTTTTGGAGGTCTATACAGAGTATCATTGTCATCCAAAAATAATGATAATTTAACTTCTTTCGAGGGTATTGCTTGCTTTCAGGAATGAGTTTGGGTGTATTGCTTCCCTTTCAACCTTATTAAAGAGTTTGAGGAGTAGCAAAATTAGGTCTTTTCTAAATTTCTTGTAGAATTCATCAGTTGATCTGTTATGGTGTTGGCTTTTCTTTGTTGGTAGATTCTTAAGTACATCTTCGATTTTATCAATTACATTGGTTTAGTTAGAATTTCTTTATGTTCTTAATGCAGCTTTGGTAATTCATATATGTCTAGGAATCTTCCTATTTTTTCTGCCTTTTCCATCTTATTGGAATACAAGAATATAAGTTCTCAAACTAGATGAGATTTCTGCAGAGTCTGTTGTGAGTTCACATTTTTCATTTCTAATTGCATAGATTTGAGGGGTTTCTTTGATAACCTTGGCTAAAGATTTGTCAATTTTTATTTAATATTTCAAAGAATCATCTCTTTGATTCATTGATTCTTTATATTTTCTTTATTTTCTTTTTCTCTATTGTATTGGACATTCTGAATAAACTACATGGGGCCGGGGTTATAGCTCAGCGGCACAAGTGCCTGCCTGGCAAGTGCGATGTAGCAAGTTCCATCCTTGGTACTGACCCCCGTAAAAAAGACCATATAGTAGCCCATAGAGCATGCTTAAGAAAATGCAGAGGAATTGAAATCACCCCATGCATAGTATCAGGCAGTAGTGCTGTGAAATTGGAAATCAACGGCAGAGGAATCCACAAGAACTTCATAAACACATGGAAATTAAATAACACCCACCTGAACAACCAGTGGGTCACAGATGAAATTAAACAGTTTCATCAATTAAATGATAATGCCAGTATAACATGCCTGAATTTAAGAGAATAGTCATATCAGGAAAGTAGAAGGAGCTCTCCCCCTGCCCCCAACAGTGTCTCACCATGTGGTTCAGGCTCTCTTTCGACTCACTATTCCAGGCTGTACTTGAACTTGTAGTGATTCTCTTGCCTTAGCCTCCCAAGTGCTGGGACTCCAGGCATTTGCCACTATGCCTGACCTACCATCTTTCTTTGTAACTGTCTTTTTGTGTATCTTTCAGGGTTTGAATAAACTGTTTGTTGTATTTCTTTTAAATAGCATTTAGTTAACTCCTTTAAAAATCTACTTTGCTTTTTGCTTTTTAATTGGTATGTGTAGGACTTTTATAATTATCACATGTTTATGGCTATACTTTCTGTCTTGACAATCAGTATAATATATAATTTTTTTTTATTCTGCTTGGATGTTTGCAAGAATTTTGGATATTTGGGTTGGTGTCCTTCATCAATTTTTTAAAAATTCCTGGCTGTCTCTTCAAATATGTAGCCTCATTTACTCATTCTTTTCCTTTAAAATTCTAGTTTTATGCATACTAAGTCATAAGAGAATGATAGTTTTATGGTTTTTATGCTCTGTTCTAGAATTTTTGAAACTCCTACCTTTGAATAAGTAAGAATAAAGAGATATACTAACTCTTTTAATACTTCTTAGAATAGTTATTCAAAATTCAATATTTTGGCCGTGTTTAATACTGTCATCTCGGTTTAGAAAAAAGTGTTATGTTCAGACTCTTACCACTTCCATTAGGGTGCAGCCTCCATGATGGAGGGAAACATTGTTTCAAAACATTGATTGGAGATAAAAAGAAATTGTATCATTGTTATTTAGTAAGTCAGATTTCAAAATGTGAAATGACCTTTGGTATAAGAACTTAATCCAATTTGTTTTTTAAAGAAAATGTTGGAAATATGTTTACTATTTGAAATTTTAGCAAATTTGTGTGGCCATTTATTTATATAATTTAATTTATATATAAATTTACTTAACTCCATTTCTTTTATATGAGTAGTCTTACTTGCAATTAAATATTTTTTAAAAGTTAAAATGATTAATTAGATTTTTATAATTACTGCTTTTATTCATTTTTGGTTTTTTGAGGCACGGTTTTGCTATGTAGTGTGGGCAGCCTTTGAACTCACAGCGATCCTCATTCCTTAGGCTTCTGAGTGCTATGATTACAGGCTTGTTCCATCATATCTGTCTTGTAATGACTACTTTTTAGAATAGGAATATGAAGTTTTCATGAATAGTTATGTATTAAAATACTACATTATTTTTTTTCTTCAATTTGTTAGAGGAATTTAATGACAGGATTTTACGACCCGAGTTATCAAATGATGAAATGCTATCTCTTCATGAAGAATTACAGAAGATTTATAAAACATATTGTTTGGATGAAAGTATTGACAAAATTAGATTTGACCCCTTCATTGTAGAAGAAATTCAAAGAAGTAAGTCAAAGATGATGAAAAGAATGAATTTCATAACTCTCTTACAGTTTTCAAAAGTGTTTTTCAATTTATTATTGCAGTATCTGTGTTAGGTACATGGGTAGTTGTTATTTTTCAAATATTTAGTGGTTTTAAAAATATTTAGCAGTCTTTTGTTAACTTCTAGCTTAAAATTTTAAGAATTTTTCTACTATTACAGGTATATATTTGCATTATATAACAATTGCATTTATCTTGGGGGATTGGTACTTATACATATCATATCTTAGTCATTTTTTAAAAGTTTTTGAATAGGGCTGGGGATTTAGCTTAGTGGCTTAAGCGCCTGCCTGGCAAGCGCAAGGTCTTGAGTTCAATCCCTGGTACAAAAAAAAAAAAAAAAAAGTTTTTGAATACTGGCTTTATTAATGAGATGGAAGGGTTGAGGAAGAGACTTATTTACAGTTTGTATAACTAATGTTTTTGTCAGAATTGGTAGTTACAATTTCTAAATCAAATATGATTTCTTACACTGCAGTTTATATAAAATATAGTTTTAATATTATTTGTATGCTGCTTCAATGTACAGTAATGAATTTTAAACTATTATGTATGATATTTTGCTATTCATAAGTAATTCCTACATTAGAATTTTTTTTGAATAGTTGCTGAAGGGCCATACATAGATGTTGTAAAACTTCAAACTATGAGATGTCTATTTGAAGCATATGAACATGTTCTTTCTCTCTTGGAGAATGTATTTACCCCTATGTTCTGCCACAGTGATGAGGTAAGTCCAAATATCTACCTTGTTTGAGGGTTTTTATAATAGTTTATTAATTGCTGTGATACATAATTAGGTAAATCATTCAAATAGTTAAATAAAGATTAAGAAAGTGAATAGTTTTTTCTAGTATATAACTAATAAGAAATTAAAAGTTATTTTTAAATATAGTTCTTAAAATAGTAAGTCCCCAATTATGAAGATTTGCGTTGTAAACTTTCACAGGTGTACTGTGTAAGACTCACTTTGGCCGGGGATTTAGCTCAGTGGCTTAAGTGCCTGCCTGGCAAGCGTGAAGTCATGAGTTCGATCGTCGGTACCAAAAAAAAAAAAAAAAAAGTGCCGTAAGACTCACTTTGTTGGATTACAGATGAATATAATTTAAGAATGTTTTCCCAGAATGGAACTTGTTTGTGCGTCAGGGATTTAAATCCTGTTTGTGTTTATGTGACTGGGTAAACTGGGACCAATTGTTTCATTGATTTGCCATGTAATACTGCTGTGATGCAGAAACCATATTCTTCTTACATATACATTATTTGTAGACTTGAGGAAATCAAATGCTTGAATATCTCTATTTTGCAGTATTTTAATCCAAATTGTATTGGATTGTGGTTGAATTCACTTCATTTAAATAGTTTTCTGTTTTTTTCCCTCTTTTATTCCTTCTCTTCCCCTCTTTCTCTTTGATCCCCTCCCCTCCTTTCCCCTTCTCTGCCCTCCTTTCCTCATGTGTGCCTTCTGTCCCTTTTCCCCTTCTTTCTTCTTTCCTTCCTTCCTTACTATGCATCTAACCCAGGTAGGCATAGCCTGTATCACTGAACTATAACTCTGGCCCTTAAATATCTTTTTCTTTAAACTAGAGAGTAGAGAGATAAAATAGCATATTTCAAAGTCAAATATTAGTTTACTAAGTTATAATTCTTCTTTATTATTTTGAAGTATTTCAGACAACTTTTAAGAGGTGCAGAATCACCAACACGCAATTCAAAATTCAACAGGTAGGTATACATAATTCATATGTATGTTTTATTTTTGATCCTACTGATGTTCATCATTCTGTGGTAGCATCTTTGTCTTTTTTATTTTTCTGAGTGAGTATGTAGTTCCATTGGTACTTGGGTAGATAGATCCTGGAAATGCCTGCAATTCTTTTAGAGAAGTAATATATGGCTTTATTAATCTCATGCTTAATAATTTGCTTTATTGGAGAGTAGGTACTAACACATATTAAGTGAGATCACAGATAACTCAAAATTTTAGACAGTTTTGTTTTCAGAGCAAACTTTTTACTAGAGTACTTATTGGATACATACAAATTGGAGGAATATTTTTTCTTCCTTTTCTTTCCAGCTCTCTGGAAATGTAAATGAGCAGTTAACCTAAAAAAAGATAATTGAAGAGAGAAGTTTATCTATTATAAACTAAATAATTAATGTCCTGATTTGTCTTTATAATTTTATATGTACAAGAAATAGGTAAGTCAGAAAACAGTGATGTTTAGACAGTGAGTGCAGGGAAAAAATGTGAAAACCATGGGGAGGATATATTGAATTTTTTTGAGATGGCAAAGTGTTTTAGGAGTAGATTCGAATTTTTTTCTCATTTTTCTCATTCTGAGTTTTAATTCTTATATAATGCCTCAATAGAGGGTAGTACCCATGTAATAAATTTTTTGAAGTGTGGAAAATATCTTTTATGATTTTCTGCAAAAATACCACTCCTTTGCATTTTCGAATAATTTGTATGTTATGGCCATGAAACAAGTACTGTATTTAGCAAAAACTCTTATCCATGCTACCTAAAGTAGTATCATTTGCACAGTCTATCCACCTCTTAATTTAGCCAAATAATTTTTCAAGACTTTGTATCAAATTTCCCAGCACATTTGATAATCACATAGAATTTATCCTTTTCTATACACCTAAAATATTTAGATTTTCATACAGGATATTGAGATTAGTGAAATGTCTATATGGGACAGTTAAGATTCTCTGATCTTACGGATCTATTGAGTAGCTAAATCTGTGTCACAGCTATAACTTCAGAGATGGAAAACTTTCTTTGGCACTTATGTTGCTGGTTTTAAAATATAAAAAAAGACAAGAAGGAATTACGATTTCTTTTCATTCTGGATACTGATTATAGCCCTTTAAAATATCTTTTTACTTTAATTTTACTTTAATATATACTACAGTGTTGTCAAGGCTCTACTTTGATACTTAACGATTCATTTACCTATATGAAGTAAAATAATTTCTTAATATTCTCAAATTGGAAATTAGAGTAGCTTTGCTAATCTGCTATTTGATTACTTACATATATTTTGTTTTTTTATTTAGTTATATTTTAAAAGTAAATTTTAAGGAATATTGCTAGTCTTGACCTGTTTCATTGTGTATTCAAAGCATAACTTTAATATTCAATAATCTTTTGTTAACTTTGCTTCTTAGCTTAAAACATTAAACAAAAACTTTTTTTTTCTCCAGTACTGGGGATTGAATCCAAGGCCTCATGTATGCTAGGAAAGTGCTGTACTGCTGTTTGATATCCCCAGCCCCAAAATAATAATTTTTGAATCCTGATTCTAAAAATAAGTGGAGAAACGTGCATGATTATATCTAAAATGTACACAAATTCCATGTTGGAAAATAATGGGTTTGTTTTTTTGTGCTAAGTTTGTGGTGGCTTAGTCTCCATGTATTTTCTGCTATATCTAACAAATGGTGTGCCTAAGCACAAGTAAATACAGAGTTGTTTTCCAACAGGCTCAATTTTTAAGAAATTTAGCGATCTGTGTTTTCTACCTCCAGACTCAAACACAACAATCTGCTTTGTTTCTCTTACTTTTATTAGCTATTCTGAAAGATTTTTTTTCTTTTCTTTTTTTCTGGCAGTAGTAGGGATTGAACCCAAGGAGCACTGAGGTAAATCTGTGTCCGTCTTAATTTTATTTTGAGGCAGGGTCTCAGTTGCCCAGGTTGACTGACAACTTGCAGTCTTCCTGCCTCAGACTCCCAAATACCTAGCATTATAGGCATATCTGGCCAGGGTTTTTAACTTTAACAGACAAATGCTGTCCTTTTGTGTAACTTTTAAATTTTGTTTTGTATTTTATCATGAAACTTATTTAATATCTGGGCTTTCTCTCTTTCTTCTTGTACAATTTCACATTATCTGATAATTGCAGAGGTAGCCTAAGTTTGGATGATTTTCGGTAAGTCTTGAGCATGTGTTTCCAGTTAACTTACTTGTTTAAAGTCCAGAATGTGTACACCAAGCAGTCTAAGTACAGCTTGAAAAATGAGAAGCACTGTGCTAGTACTGCCTTCTATCAGTTGGTTAGAATAACTTTTTAAAATGAATCTCTCCTTTGAGTCTAGATAATGCCTTTTTGAACATGTATAAAAATAAACATGTCCTGATACTGTTAAGATGTTTATTTTACCAGTATGTTGGTTTTCAAGGGTATTCACCTTTTTTTTTTTTTACTTTTCTTTTTTTGGTTGTTGATTTTTCTCAATTGTTCTTAGAATTTTTTATGTTTATTGAGCTTTTAAAAAAATAAGTATAATGTGGGCATATTTCAGAAACCTCAGTTTTATACTCTAGAGTCTAGAGACTAGAACAGTTTAGAATCTAGAGATTAATATTTAATAATATTTTAACTCATTTGTTCTTGCTCATTTGTTTATTTTGACACAGGATTTCCCTGTGTATTTCAGGCTGGCCTTGAACTAAGTATAGATAGCACAGGCTTGCATTTTACCCATGGAGATTTTTCTGCCTCAGCCTCCAAGTGCTGGTGTTATAGGCATGCATCACCATGCCTGGCAATTTTGTCAACATTTTTGTATTGCTCTTTCTAAAAATTTCTTCGTTCAGAGACAACTGTATCTACAACTCTTGAGTTTTTAGAAAATATTGAGTGCTTGTTTAGATAAAATCTAGTTTAAGTACTTCTAAAATACTACTTAAAATGGCTTTCTAGTTTTAAATAAGTTTGTTCTGCTTTTTAGGCATGTATAAAATACACACGTCATGACATATATTTGATACTGGTATATTTGGAACTCAATTTGTTATTTCTATAAATGGTCCATTATTTAGTAGATAAATTTTTCTTGCAGAACACTCGCGATCCAGTAAAAACCATTAGAAACAAAGTGCCAGGATTGATTGATTATCATTTTGAAGACAGGCATGTGCCACCACACCGGGCCACATTGTGCCAGGTTTTAAAATAGTCATTTTTATTTGGATATTTATTGTAAGAGTAGTAGTATTTCATAGTGAAAGTGAGCTTTAAATTGGATAAAAGTTAAGGGTACAGAGATACTGGCCTTGGGCCCTCGTGGAGGACTTTTTGCTCTCTTTTAGCCTTTAAGAAAAAATTTTTTGCCCTTCTCTGGAATTTTTGCATTAAGAAATTCACTTCTGAAAAAAAATTGTAAAACCAACTTTATTTATTTATTTGTGAGCATTTTGAGACATGATCTCACTTTGCTGTTCAGTCTGGCCTCGAGCTATGTAACCCAGCCAGGCCTTGAACTTCCAGGGATCTTCCTGATTCTCTCCCTAAATGCTAGATTACAGGTGTGTACCACCATGCCTGGTGAAACCAGTGTTTAATGTTTATGGGAGAACAGGCTGATTTCTTGGGCTATATTTGCTTTTATCCTTATCCTCATTGCTATCTCTCCACTGTGGCATTTTCTTTTCATTACTTTGAAGATAAATAAGATACATTTTATACCACATTTCTCTTTTGAATATTTATGTGATTATAAGGTTGAATTTTGCTTGAGCATTTGTCAACCACAGAGGGTTGTTTTGTTTCTTGTTTGTTTCTTGAAACAAAGCCTTACCACATAGTTTAGGCTGGCTTTGAGCTCATTATGTAGCCCAGGCTGGCCTTGAACTTGTGGCAGTCCTCCTTGCTTTTGTCTCGTAAGTGCTAGGATTACAGGCCTGTGCTTCCATGACTGGCCAATGTTTTTTTGTTTTTTTGTTTTGTTTTTCTGTTTTTCTTTTTGCAAAGTTTTATCTGACAATGAAATCCTGAGGTCATAGTTATATATATATTTTTGGTTTATTGTTATAAATAGGTGGTATTTTTGAAAATGTTTATTAGTGCATGTTTGCTGTACATAATGATTACATTCATTGTGCAGAGTTGGTGCATGCACATAATACATCTTAATTTTGTTTACATCTTCCTCATTCTTTCTTTGTCTCTCCTTCCATCTCTTGGTCCTTTTCCCATTTACAAAAGATTTCTCTGTTTCCTATTATTTGTCTTTTATTTTGCTCTATAAATTAGTTATACTTTGGGTTTCTTATATAAAATAAACTGTAATATTTACGCATGTGTATTTTATTTACTTCATTTAACATTGTGTAAGTGGATCTTTTGAATACTGATGGTGTAACACATTTTTATTTCAAAACACCTATGACAATAAGAACTATTTTCTATTAGGGGGCTCTCATCTTTAAAAATATGTGGTTCAATTAGCAATTGAGTTTAGCAGCTAAATTTTAAATGTTTACTGGTAAATTTTGTCTCATTTACTCATACTACAAATTTAAACTTTAAATGTGTCATTGGCTTCTGAGATGTTGGTACTTCATCTGTGACAGAGAAACTCCAAAGATTATGTTAGCTCTGCTTTCAGTTTACTATTTCCAGAAATCTTTTTGTAATAGTATGTGGTTAGTATTGTTCATAGTAGATTAGATTATTGTGATATTTTGCTATGTGCCTGATAGGTTTTTATTAAATATTTAGAAGCACACAGAGAAGGGGAGAATCATTTGGAATCAGCAGAATAGGCAGCAAAATTAAAGGCGTGTTCAAGAGCACTGCAATGGAGGGAGCTATGCTGCCCAATTATGGTGTGGCTGAAGGCGAAGATGACTTTGTAAGTAAAGTTCTTCAGTTTGTTGTAACATCAGGCTTACTGTAGCATAAAATGTGAGATACACTTAGTATCCCTTACTTTAGATTTCCTTTATATTTTTCATTCTTTCATTAGTCCTTATAGTTTCATGTTGCTAATCTAATTATTAAAGTTTCCGAGAACTAAGTTATTACTTATTAAGCAAAGTGATTTCTTTTAAACAGAGATATTTCTAGCATTCAAACAATTTGCCATCTTTTCACTAGGCTTTCACTTCATCCCTGATTTTACCTCTTTCAGCCACATGTTGGAAGGATGCTTGGGCATTCATAGATGCCTGGCTGCTTATTACTTACACTGTGGTCTATGAACCAGCAACATTGACATCTCCTATGAAAGTGAGGCAGGCAGGTGAGGGGGGCTGTGATAGATATAGAATCTTAGGCCACAACCTACCTAGACCTGCTGAATTGATTTGCATTTTAATAGGATCTCCATTTGAATTTTGTGCACATTTCATTTACCATGTAATTTTGTTTCTCTGTACTTTTGCATATGCAGTCCTGTTTGAAATTCCTTTCCTTCCTGTATTTACACAGACATTTCATATTTATTTTTTAAAATTCGGTTGGTCCCTATAAACCTTTATTTGAGTTACCAGATAGAATTGAGCATCCCTTTTTGTACCCCAGTTGTTTAAATAGTTTTTAAAATTCTAATTTTTTATTAGTGTATGCTTGCAGTACATGATTACATTCATTGTGTGGAATTGGTACATGTACATCACATATCTTAATTCCTTTTACTTTTTCTTCCCCTCCCCTCCTGCCCTATCCCTTTCCATTTTGAGAAGTTCTATATCCCTGTTTCCTATAATCTTTTATTTTGGTCTAATTTATTTATATTTTGGGTTTCTCATATAAGAAAAATCATGTATATTTGAGCTTTCATGTTTGATTTATTTTACTTTACATTATGATTTCAAGGTGTATCCATTTTCCTACAGATGACTCAAATTTATCCTTCTTTATGACAGAATAGTACTTTCTTGTGTATAAATACCACATTTTGTTTATCCTTTTGTCTTAAATATATTTTCTATTATTAATTGACACAGTCATTGTACATGTTTATGAGGCACAGTGTGATACTTAAATCCATTTATGCGGTATATAATGATCAGAGCAGGATAATGACATTTGTCTTTTCTTTGTGTTGGACACATTAAAAATTCTCTCAATGAGATACTTGGAAACAATTATCATCAACCATAGTCAGCCAACTGTTTTAGAGAACATTAGAAATTATGTTTCGTATCCAGTTTCACCTCTTTACCTACTATTAGTAACCAACCTCCATCCTTCCTATCCCTGTAGCCTTCCTAGGATTTTGTAACCATTAATCTGTTCTCTGTTTTAAGATCAACTTTTTAATTTCCACATTTGAGTGAGAAAATGCAAGTTTGTCTTTCTGTGCCTAGCTTATTTCTCCTAACAAATGTTCTCCAGTTCCATCCATATTGCTGCAATTCTGTAACAGTATTTCATTCTTTATTCCTTTATGCCTCTATTATATGTTAAAGTGTGTACCATATATTTTTTGAAATTGTATGTTTATAGATATATGTCTGTCACAGAGAGGCAGGTACTATCTTGCTTTAACCTTTTTGTGTATGTCAATTTTTTTAAAGGGCTGGGAATATTGCTTTCACCAATTTGTGTACACCAATGCCAGATTGGTGGAAGAGGGAGCATATTAAAATAACATTTACATAAGTAAAATAATTGTGCAGAACATTTTACTATTATAGGCAAGCTTAAAAGCTGCATATTTTCTTTGGTGCTGATGATTATCCAGGACCTCATAAATGCTAGTAGGTAAGCTCCACCATTGGCTACATCCCCAGGCATTTTTTTTTTTTTTTTTTTGAAATGAGGTTTAGCTCCGCTTCCCTCCCCTGCTCTCTTTTTCCCAGTATTGGGAATTGAACACAGGGTCTTCACACAAGAACAGAGATTGTAGATTCTCATTTTACCCTTTACTGATCTGGGCACTAGTTACAAAACAATTTTTAAGTGTAGGTCTTGTCATTAAGAAATTTGCTATCTAGAAGTGTAAGAGATACATAGTAGTGACTGAAATGGCAATGACAAGAAAGAGCAATAAAAAAGATTTCTTTTTTTCCTTTTACCTTTTCCCTTCAGCCTATGTCCTGCTGCACTGATGAATTTTTATGAGGTTCCTCAATTCTGCATAATAATTTAAAAGGAAGAAAATTTAAAATGTATCAATTAAACAAAAAAAGCTAGGGAAAAAAAGCAGATTGTACAAAAAAAAAAGTTTTTGTTAGGCAGTAATAATAGAAGTAGAAAAATCAGGCAAATTAATTCTTAATACTCGTGAAGAAAACCCTGGGCTTGGGAAGATAGGCTCAACTGAGATAGTACCACTTATGGTTTGGAAGATACTGTCTGCTTCTAAATGTACAAAGTGGAGGGCTAAGAGATATTGCGTCTTCCTTTCAGGACTAAAGGAATTTTTGATTCTAACATTGAGACTTGAGAGACATTATCTTTTAAAAAACTCCTTGTGATCATTTGATCATTTGCCTATATGTGATCATTGTCAAGTTGCCTGGCTTTAATTTCTTCACCTATGAAATGGAAATAATATTGTTTATCTTATATAGGGATATGTGAGGAGAATTAAATAATACATATGAAGTGCAGAAGGGAGCATGTTGTGCACAGTAGACAATGCACATTATTATAATACCATCTGTTTTCAGTACCATCATTGCAGGTATATGCAAGTCATGGCTCAAATTGACATGTGTATAGTGGCCTTGGGATGAAAGTCCTGTATATGGTGCTGCTGATGGGAGATTTATAATTGTTAGATTCAAATGCAGATGTCTTTCAATTAAAGAATTAGATGGTTTATTCACTTTCTTTCCATGTGTATATTTCTAAAGCATGTAGTTTTTTTAAATAATTAATTTTTTTAAGTTTATAGAATTTCAAGTTTATTTTTAAAAATCTCCTTGTTGGGGATTTAGCTCTGCAGCATAAGCGCCTGCTTGGCAAGTGCAAGGTTGTGAGTTCAATATCCAGTACCCTTCCCCAAAAAAATAAATAAAAAAGAAAAGAAAAAGAAAAATCTCCTGAAAAGTGATAGAGAAGATGTATAATGAATTGTATCTTGATTTCCCCCCTGATTTTTAGTTATATAAACATTATTGTAAATATTTATGTTAAAATTTTAGAAATGAGATGAAGAAAATCTTAATTCTGTGAGAATTAAGATTTATCTCTTTCACATACTTACCAAATTTTATATTATGTAAAGTAGCAGTTTTATTTGTTTGTGACTTTTTAGCAGTTTTAAAAAATATTAGAATAGCCCAGAATTACTTGTTCAACTGTTTTGTGATCCTATATAAAAATGTATTGATAAAACACTTTGCTGAAGGATTATGTTAACATACCTAATAAACAGCAGTGTATCACACAGATCTAGTTCATTTATATTGTCTCCATCAACAGCTGCTGACATTTATAAAATTTTGCATTCTTGAGTGAAAAATACCATACATTAACTTTTATTTCTTATTGTTGAACATTTTTTATGCTGCATTTTAAAAACTATTTTTTTATTATCTCTAAAATGTCTATTCTCTAGTTTGTATTGTATTTTCACATACAAGTGAAATTACCAAACCTGAAGTTGATGTTAGTCGTATTTTAGTTTTTTTATTTATCTTTGCTTTTTCAGGAGAAAATTTTGTATCATGTACTTTCGTAAGTCTTAAAAATTACCAAATTGATATGAGTGTATTACTTTACAACTGTATCTCACATGCTATAGTTCTAAAAATACTGGAAATACTAAACTTACGCTGGTAATTTTTTTTGAGATTGAAGAAGGAATTGTTGTAATGGAAGATGATTCTCCAGTAGAAACTGTGAGCACACCTAATGCTCCCCGAAACCTTGCTGCGTGGAAAATTAGCATTCCATATGTAGATTTTTTTGAGGATCCTTCGGAGAGGAAGGAGAAAAAGGAGAGAATTCCTGTGTTCTGTATTGATGTTGAAAGAAATGATCGAAGAGCAGGTAGGAAGATTTATGACTACCTTTTAAAAAAGATACCCCCAAATCTGTCTCTGTGACATGTGACAGTGTTTTGCCACTTAATAACTGTTGAGGCTGTGCATAGTGGTACATGCCTGTAATCCTAGCACACAATGGCCTGAGGCAAGAAGAAAACTCACAGGAGTTTGAGGCCAGCCTGGGCTACAAAATGTGTTCAAAGCCAGCCTCAACTGCATAGTGAAACCTGTATCAAAAAGACAAAAAACAAAACAAAAACATCCCCCAGTATTAATAGCTATTGAATATGACTGCACATCCAATGGATAAATGTCGAGAACAGAAAACTGTTTGAGAGCTGTCTGCATTATCTGTTATCTGTTAACTAATTCATTTAATCAATTATTGAGTCGATATAGATAATACTCCTGACAGTCTAAGAATGCATCTTACATGATTTTTAAGATTTTTTTTTTGCAGTACTAGGGATTGAACCTAGAGGCATTGTAACTCCCAAGTCCTTTTAATTTTTTATTAGGGTCAGATCTTGTCAAGTTGTCTAGGCTGGGCTTGAAATTGCAGTGTTCCTGGTTCAGCCTCCCGAGTAGTTAGGATTATAGGCATGTGCTGTCATATGTAGCTTGTGATCTTCTTTTAATGGTTTTGTTGCCATTATCATTTGCCAGTATACTTAGAGAGTGACTATTAGTAATATATATTTTTTAGCGCCATATTAGGTATACCAATTTAATTAAAGCAGTATTTCTCCTCCCCTATTGTTGTGGGCTAAAGAGTAGATAAAAAAATATGATCAAACACAGCTTTCCATGTTGTCTTCATGTTTCACTCTTTTCTTTTGGTTGTTTCAAGTATAGACTGTAATAAAGATAGAGATTGAACAGCATTCATAGCAGAATAAATTTGTCATCATTGGACTTTAGCCCAGAGATGGGCAGTCAGTGTAAGAAAGAGCACAATTAAAGTCCCTACACATTTTGGTAATGTAAATGAAAAAGGAACTTTGAGGAAAGAAGGGGCAAAATGTGACAATGTTAGAAAATGGTTTTTAGAGTAAAAACCAAGTGATAGTGTAGACATCAGTTCTAATCATTCTCCCTATTTTTCAAAAGGTAGCAGGTTTTCTGATTTTTCGCAGAAGCAAATCCTAGTTCAAGGACATAAAGCATAGGAATAGGGATGCAAAGTTGCCCAGAGCAGCTAGCTGTGGTTTTTCCTATCATAACTAAACACTAGTGAGGGTCTTACTTTAATGAGGCTGAGAGCTGCTTGGCTTTGCTATGGTTGCTGTTTTCTCAGAACCCTAATAGATGTACAGCAAATCAATTGTCCATTCTTTAATCTGATTTCAATTTCAGACTTAATTTTGTTTGAAAATACACTTTTGTTTTTGTATTCTGGTCATCACCTCTAATTTTGGTGCTTTAGTTAAAGTTTTTTTTTTTTTAATCAGTACCCGGGATTGAGCTCATGACCACGCACTGGCAAGGCAGGTGCTTTATGACACTGAGCTAAATTCCCAGCCTCTAAAAATTTTTTTGACATAATAATGTAAACCAAAAATTAAAATTAAATCTTAAAATTTGTATTCTAAAGATAATTTCTGTTAGCATTGCAAATTCTGTGTTCAGTGTGACATGCTATTAGGAATCTGACCTGTGAGGGAGAAAAAAATAGTATTATCATTTACTATGTTGATTTTATATGTGTAGTAAACTAACATTTTCAGAATTTAAATACCAAAACTAA
Organism: Dolichotis patagonum; assembly: GCA_004027295.1. Lineage (NCBI taxonomy): Eukaryota > Metazoa > Chordata > Mammalia > Rodentia > Caviidae > Dolichotis > Dolichotis patagonum. The sequence continues at coordinate 106,522 of PVJX010002921.1, forward strand.
ATACACATAGATCTTTTAAGACCATTTTTTGAAGAATAAAACTAGGATTTGGTTTATAGGTTGTGTCTACATCAGATTTTTTTTTCCCTGACTAGAAGTATTGTTTTAAAACTATCCTGGTTTTAGTTGATCAGTTGCATTCTTATATCTGTGCTAGAAAGCCATGAGGTGCTAACCATAGCAGTTAATATGTGGGGGTGCTGATTCTCTGCTACTTTTACGTACTGTATAAAAATACTTTACGTGGACTTTTTTTTAATGTGCTAGGCACAGTTATTCTTCACATCAAAGCAAACTCTGAAAAGATTAAATTATTTGTTTAAGGCCACATGAAAAATGAGGGAACTGGGATTGGACTCACTCTTTAAACCATTATTTTGTGCTGTCCAGGCTGGTAGCTAGTGATTATGGCATATATTCATTCAAATTAAATTATATTAAAATTTCATTCTCTTAGTTTCCTTAGCCACATTTTAGAGGCAGTACATGGCTGCTACTAGCTATTTAGTGCAGATACATTGAATATTTACATAATTCCATACTGCTCTACTAGATGGTGCTGTTCTGTATTATTAGATGAGTCTTTAAATATTTAAGGGACTCAGAATTGATAAGTTTTTATGAAACACATCATTTTAGTGACATGTACAAAATAATAATTGTACTGAGCACAGTGATACACAACTGTAATCCCAGCTCCTGAGAGGCTGAAGTAGGAAAATCACGAGTTTAAGGTCAGCCTGGACAACAGTGAAACCTTGTCTTATTAAAAATAAAACTACAACAAAGTTATACAATTTTTTTTTAAAGGTTTCTGTCAGGTCTCTGATTCTGTTGTAGAAAAAGTATATTTGCTTGAGATAACTTCATAAATACATGGCATTTATCTTCTACGTAAGATAACGAAATATATGAAATGTCTCTTCTACATAGTAATTTAAAATTAATAAGTTATTAAGACTGAAATAATGTCCTGCTTTAAGTTTTAACTTTTGTATCCTTTTAGTAATGAGTTGTGAAATTATTTGTTACTCAGTGTGTATTCAATTTGCAGTTGGGCATGAGCCTGAACATTGGTCCGTTTATAGAAGATATCTTGAATTCTACGTTCTTGAGTCAAAACTAACAGAATTTCATGGTACGTTGTTTTTTTAATATATAAAATACTATAATTGGTATTAGCCTTTTTGAAAGCTGTTGTGCCAAATTAAATTTCTGTTTAATTATACCAAAGAAATACAAAAGTGACAGTTGCATATGCTTTTATTGGTAATATGAATGTACCGTTTTTATTTTTTAAATGTTTGATTATTTATAAATTTTTTGCAGTGCATGTTACCCTTTTTTTAAAAAGTGAAATTACATAGAAGAATCTTTTTGAAATTAGTAATGTGTGTCTTACATAATGTTTATACTCCTTGTGGAAAGTTGGCACATACATATAGCACATGGATTGCCTTATCTTTTTGCATGTTATTTTCCTGTTGTTGGTTCCTTTGTCTTTTTCTGTATTTAATTGCTTGCCCTTCTTGGTGGCTTCTTTCTATTAGTGTTCTTGTGGTTGTGGTCTTCATTTTCTTTTTCTACTATATGCTTCAAAGCATTCTGAAGAGCTGATTTAGTGATCATGAATTTCTTCAGGTGTTCTTTGTCATGGAAGTGTCTTATTTCTCCATCAGTTTTGAAAGATAGTTTTGCAGGTTACATCAGTCTGAGTTGGAGTTTGTTTTCTTTTATGACTTGAAATACCTCACTCCAAGCTCTTCTTCCTTTAAGGGTTTGTGTTAAGAAGTCTGCTGTGATTCTGATAGGCTTTCTTTTATAGGTGATTGGTTTCTTTTCTCTAACTGCTTTTAATATTTTGTTCTTGTGTTGAATTTCTGGAATCTTGATTATTATAGCTTCTTAATTATTATGTAGTTTTATTTTGGTCATGGCTGTTTGGAGTTCTAGGTGCTTCATGTATTTGTATGTCAAATTCTTTATCCACGTTTGGAAAGTTTCCTGCCATTATTTCTGTGGAGAGTTTTTGTTTTATGGCATTTGTGCTGTTTCCAGCTTTCTCATTGACTCCAATCTATCCTATGTTATTCTTCTATGCTTTATCTTGTTGCTGTTGGTTTGATTTTCATGGTCTCTTCCTATTTTTGAGATATTTTTCCTTTCATGATTACTAGCTGTAATTCTTTAAGATGTTATATTCTATCCTCTCCTTCAATCTGTTGCGTATTCTTTCAGTGCAGGTTTTATTCTCTTCGATTTCTGTTTGAATTTGTTTCTTGGATTATATTTCTTTCCTATGTTAGGCATTTGTGGTTTCTATCATTTTCCTAAGCTCATCTTTCTTCTCTGTCTACTCTTTAATATTTTAAGCATCATTTCAATTTTGTACCTGAGGTACAAAATTTTCTTATAATCTTTTCCACTTGTTTTTTCAGTTTTGTTACTATCATTCTAATGTTTGACTTCCCATTTTATCTACCTCATTGTGCTCCAGCTTGTCCTGTATACTGGGGGGTCTGGGGTTTCATTTTGCTTCTGCATCTTATCATTTTCTATTTTTTATTTTCTTGTGTTTTCAGTGTTGATGCTTGCCACTTTTTATGATAGATGGCTTTATTACTAGTATTGAGGCTTCCCTGGGATATAGTGTTCTTCAGGATTGTCCTCTAGACATAAGTGGTTCTTTATTGGTATCCCATGAACCTATCTCTGGTGTTCACAGTTCTGTGATAGTGTCCAAGTCAGATCCCAGAAATGTGCTATGTACTCCAGCAAACTTTGCCATGGAATTTGTGCTGAGTGGGTTGCTGATGTTGGCCTCTGAAGTGGAAGCTGGGATTGGTCTTCTACTTGGTGGGGTTCTCCTTAGCCCAAGTGCTGGCTTCTCAGTGCAGCTTCAAACACTTCCATGTTTGTTGCTGATCTTGCTGATTACTCCACATGTCAAAGGTGTGTGTGCTTGAACTCACTATGTAGTTTAGGCTGGCCTTGAATTCACAGCAGCCCTCCTGATTTCCAAGTGCTGGGATTACAAGCATGTGTCACCATATCCAGCATATAAATTAAATTTTAAAGATCACTTCTTTTATACTTCAAAAACTGTTCTGTATTCAATTTTATTTTTACTTTGATGTGGCAGATTATTTATTTACTTACTTATATGAATCTCTTTGTGGTAGATCATTTAAACCAGGCATTTCAGAATTGCTTTGTTGTTCTTTGATAAAAATGTTCTTTATAAATCATGGCAAAATTGTGATTTATTTTTTAGATTTAGATGTAGAAACAAAATCCGTAGATGCACTGAAAAAGTATTAGGGATATAATTCTGAATATTTTGAGCCATTTTTGACATTGCTTGGTGTTTTATTTGTGTGCTTGAATCTTCTTACTTTAGAGAAGCTCTGTGGAGTGTTCCCTGGTCTAAATTCAGGTTGGCTCTAAATTGAGAAGGTCAAGAGACCTTCTTTACTGTAAGAGCAAAGCCGGTGCTAAGATAATTATAGAAGAATGAAGAATACAAAGAATTGCTCTATAGTTTTTAACCTAGATTTTGAGTCTGTACTTGTTTTCACATGTTTTGTTCCTTTTCTCTGCTTGCGTGGTACAACACTGTCTTTGTCTTGTTCTTAAAGAGCTTTTCTTTAAGGCTAAGATAATTTATCTCTATACTTTAATATCCTGGAGTAATCTAAATTTGCTAGAGACCAACTCTTTGTTATAAAAATTTTAAATCTTACTTTTATTACTATAATTTCCAATTTCAGTCATGTTTAAGAATGCATGTTCAGCTGGGAGTATAGCTCAGTGGTAGAAGCACTTGCCTAGCAAGCGTGAGGTCATGATTTCCGTCCCTAGTACCCCCCATGCATGTTCATAAAAGAATACTTTTAAGTTTTCTTTCTAGGCTTACATAAAGTTGAAAAAATGATAAACATTTTTCCCCCAGGAGAGAGCATTTCTGAGATATTATCTGATAGAATCCCATCAATTTATTTATTTTCTAAATCCATTTTATTTCATGGAGAAAAAGAAACTAAAACTAAATTTCAAAACATGTCAGTTGCGGCAACAATGGTACATACATTGCATTGTCATCCCCAAATCTTTTGCCCAGAACACAAGGTATCTGTATTCAACTGTCTGAACAGTATCAGCACAAATCTTTCTTTTTTTTTTTTTTTAAATTTTATTTAAAGAAAAAAAAAAAAAGCAATACAGAAAAAAGGGTAGAAACAAATACAAAACCTCAAAAAAAACCCATAAATCGCTAGTTGGCAAACCACATACTGTCCTCCCAGAAATAGCTGTTCATGTTACAAAATTAAGGCATACAAAGTAAACACACAATAAGGCTGCAAACAGTTACAAAAAAACAGGATGGAATAAAGCCAATTGAGACAGTATAGTGAAATTGGCACAGAATATCACAGCAGGTCACCAGGACAACAGTAATAGGCAACATTGTCTATCTCGTCTCCAAAATAGTTGTTCTTCTACTAGGTACAGCAAAATCAAAGAAATACACAACATTACAGAACACATCAACACAGAGTATTGAATAGAGCAACACCGTTAATCAGGACAAACCAAAACGGCGATACAAATATCTGCCTTCAGAGATAGTAGAAGAAAACTCCCCCGACTTGCTGTACCAAATAAGGTCATCTACTAAGAGATACCCAGATCCCTGGATCTCAGTTGTTAATGGGGCGGGGGAATGTGGTATGGTTGATTCTAAGCCCACACCCCGGTAGGCAGCAGGCTGCTTACTGGTTGGCTCGGTGCCCTAAGTTCCAGCATGGCACGGATCTCAGGAAACACTCTTGCTTCTTGTTTCCCCACCCTGGCACAAATCTTTCTCTTCAGTGAACTCAGAGAAATTAGTAGTACAACTGTCTTAATTATCTTTTTTACATACATAAACATATACATACGTTGTTTCTTTCAACTCATACTAATGAGACAATATGATGTTTACACATGTGCCTTTATTTCACTAGTCAATATGTTCTCAAGGTACATCCATTTACCTGTAAAAGTGTCCAGTTATCACTCTTTATGGCTCAGTAGTACTGCATTCTATAAAATATCACATCTTGTTTATCCATTCCTCAGTTGACGGGCATGTAGGTTGTTGCCAAGATCTGACTATTACAAATTGTGCTGCTGTGAACATCAGTGTACATATATCACTGTGGTATGACGATTTTAATTCTTTTGGGAAGATACCCAGAAGAATAGCTGGGTTGAATGGGACCTCTACTCGTATTTTTTTGAGAAATCTCCACCCTGATTTTCACAGTGATTGCACTAGTCTGCATTCCCACCAACAGTGGAGAAGGGTTCCTTTTTCCCTAAAGCCCTCCAGCATTTATTATTGGTTGATTTCTTGATACTAGTCATTGTTTCTGGAGTGAAGTGGAATCTCAGTGTTGTTTTAATTTACATCTCGCAAATGACCAGTGATGTTGAACATTTTTTCACATATTTATTTACTTTTTGTATTTCTTTTTTTAATTTTTTTAAAAATTTTATTTAAAGAGAAAAAACAAAAAAGAAAACAACCAAACAAAACAGAAAAAGGGTAGCAACAATACAGAATTCCAAAGGCAAAAAATAAAAGAACCACAAGAACAACAACAAAACAAAAACAAAAACACTAAGAAATCGCCACTTGATAAGTTACATACTGTCATCTTTGGAAATAGTTGTTCCAGTTACAAAATTAAAGCACACAAAGTAGACATACAAACAGTGAGACTATTACACACTTAAACATACATGCAGTTATATCCTTTAGAGCACTTTCTTTTCCCCTTTTATATATATATATATATATATATTTTTTTTTTTTAATTTTATTTTAAGGGGGGTAAAATTAAACACAACAAAACAGAACAGAATGGGACTTAAGAAAGCATAAATTTCAAAGCTGTACAACCAGGGATCTTCACTATCTGTCATATTGTCTCTTGTTTTCTTCCAAATGGTTGTCCATATCTTTGCATATGGGGAGCTCATACTAAATACCATAGCCAATTTTTTCACAAGATGTGTAGTTAACTGGCTCCCACTTGCTAAGTGGGGGGGCATGGGACAGGACGACATGAGATGTCTGATTCTCAGCCCGCCCACCTGCAGGCTCACAGCCGCCTCCCAGAGAGGGGAGGAGTTCCTTGTTCTCCTGGCACCCCAAGTCAACTGCATGGTGCAGGTCCCAATGCGCCAGGGTCTCTCCCCTGCAGGCCACCGAAAGGCTGCCACACTCTCAGCCGCCCCTCCAGAGAGGGGTGGAGCTCCTTGTTCTCCCGGCACCCTGTGTCAACCACGTGGTGCAGGTCGTGACACACCAGGGTCTGTCTTCTTCAGGCCACCAAAAGTCAGCCACACTCTCAGCGGCCCCCTAGAGAGGGAAGGAGCTCCTTGTTCTCCCGGCACCCCGAGTAAACCGCACGGTGCAGGTCCCGAGGCGCCAGGGTCTCTCTCCTTCAGGCCGCCGAAAGTCTGCCACACTCTTAGCTGCCCCCCAGAGAGGGGAGGAGCTCCTTGCTCTCCCGGCACCCCGAGTCAACAGCATGATGGTGCAGGTCCTGAGGTGCCAGGGTCTCTCCCCTGTGGGCTCCCTAAAGTCCGCCATACTCACCTGCTATTTCTTTCTGATGAAGTGACCATTACATTTCTAAAGTTCTGAAATGGCCATCAAACCACAGAAAGAATTTTCTTTAGGCTCCTGTTTGAAACCAGCTGCTGCAGCAATCTGCTGCCCTTTCTTCAGGGCCAGACTTTTTGTATTTCTTTATCTGAGAAGTGTGTGTATTCATCTCAGATTTTCATTTTTGGATTGGGTTTTTAAATCTGGGAGGACTGAGTTTTTTCAGTTCATTATATGTTCTTGATAGTAATCCTCTGTCTGAGCAACAACTGGAAAGCTTTCTCCCATGTTGTAGTTTGTCTTTTCACTCTGTTAGTGGCTTCTCTTGCTGTGTAAAAAGTTTTCAGTAGGATGAGATCCCAGTTATTGATTCCTTGTGATTGTTCCTGTGCAGTCTGGGTTTTGTCATAAAGTCTTTGCCTACACCAGTGTCTTCAAGACTTTTGCCTACTCTATCTTCCAGAAGATTTAATGTTTCTGTTTTAATATTAAGATCTTTGATCCATTCTGATTTTAGCTTAGTGCATGGTAAAAGATACAGGCCCAATTTTAATCTTAAGCACGTGTAGAGCCAGTTTTTCCAGCACTATTTATTAAAGAGGCTATCTTTCTTCCAGTGAATGTGTCTGGTATCTTTATCAAAGATAAAGTGTCTGTTAGATAAAGTGTCTGTTGTTGTTTCTGCATCTTCTAATCTATTCCATTGATCTTTGGGCCTGTTTTTTTTTTTTTTTTTTTTTGCCAGTACCATACTGTTTTTATCACAGTACTTATAGAATATAATTTCAAGTCAGGTATTGTGATGCCCCTGCCTTTTCTTTGTTGTCCAGGATTGCCTTTGCTATTATAGGTCTCTCCTGGTACCAGATGAATTTTAGAATTGTTTTCTCTAATTCTGTGAGTTATGCTGTTGGAATTTTGATTTGGATTGTATTGACTCTGTATAACAGTTTTGGAAGTATGGCCATTTTCACTGTATCGGTTCTTCCTACCCAAGAACACGGAGTACCCTCTTCATCTCCTTTCAGAGTACTGTAGTTTTCAATTTCGAGGTCTTGCATCATTCATTAGATTGATTTCAAGGTATTTCATTTTTTTGGCTGCTTATGAAAGGTGTTTCTCTGATTTCTTTCTCAATGAGTTTATTATTCATGTAGAGAAAGACTATTGATTTAACTCCTTAAGAACTTTTCTATCTTTACTAATTTTATTTCTTTCTTTTGTCTAATTGCTCTGGCTGAAGTTACCAGGACTATGTTGAATAAGAGTGGAGACTGTGGACATCCTTGTCTTGTTCCTGAATTTGGAGAGAAAGCTTTCAGTTTTTGTCCATTTAGTATGATGTTGGCTGTTGGTTTGTCATAGATGGCTTTTATCAGATTGAGATAAAGACCATCTATTCCAGTTTTCAGTAGGGTTTTTATCCTGAATGGATATTGGACTTTGTCAAAAGCTTTTTCTGCATCTATTTAGATGATCCTATGATTTTTATCCTTGGCTGTATTAATATGGTGTATTACTATTTATGGATTTATGTATGGCAAACCATCCCTGCATCCCTGGCATGAATCCCACCTGATTGTGATGTATGATCTTCTTGAGGATTTACCGCATTCTGTTTGTCAGTATCTTATTAAGGACTTGCAGATTTCTCTCTTTGTTCCTTAGGGAAGTTGGCCTGTAATTCTCTTTGTTAGTTGGATCCTTCTCTGGTTTTGGTACCAGGGTAATGCTTGCTTCCAGGAATGAATTTGGAAGTATTTCTTCCCTTTCAATTTTATTAAAGAGTTTGAGAAGTAGTGGTGTTAGGTCTTTTCTAAATTTCTTGTAGAATTCAGCAGTGAATCCATCAGGGCCTGGGCTTTCTTTGTTGCTAGTTTTTTAATTACATCTTTGATATCATTGATTGATATTGAGTTATTTAGGATTTTTATACCTTCTTGATTCATCTTTGGTAATTTATATGTATCTAGGAATCTTTCATTTCCTCTGTATTTTCCATCTAATTAGAGTACAAATTTTCAAAGTAGATATAGATGATTTTCTGGCGTCTGTTGTGGTTTCACCATTTTTATTTCTAATTGCATGGATTTGAGTCTTTTATTTCCTTTTTTTGATAAGGTTGGCTAAGGGTTTTTCACTTTTAGTTAGTTTTTCAGAGAACTAACTCTTTGATTCATTGATTGTTTCTGCTTTTTTTTTGTTTTACTATCCAGTGTGTTAATTTCTGCGCTGATCTTTGTAATTTCCTCCCTTGTATGAACTTTTGGCTTAGCCTGCTCTTCTTTTAATAGAAGTTTGAGGTTCAATATTAAGTTGTTAATATGCTCTTGCTGTTTTCCTGATAACGAGTATTTACTGTTACAAATTTCTCTCTTAAGACTGTTTAATTGTGTCCCACAGGTTCTAGTGTGTTATATTGTTGTTATCATTCAACTGTAAAAACTGTCTAATTTCTTCTTTAATTTCATCTGTGACTCTTTGGTTGTTCAGTACAGTGCTGTTTAATTTCCATATATTTGTGAATTTCTTGTGATTTCCTTGGCATGGATTTCCAGTTTCATTGCACTGTGTTCTGATAGTATGCATAGAATGATTTGAATTGCTTTATATTTTCTTTAGCCTGTTCCATAAGCCAGTATGTGGTCTTATTTTGTGAAACATCCCATGTGTACCTGAGAAGTGTATTCTGATGTTGTAGGGTGCAGCTCTCTATAGACATCTACTAAGTCCATTTGTTCAAAAGTTTGATTTAGTTGTAATATTTCATTATTCATTTTTTTTGTGAAGTTGATCTGTCTTTTTTGATGGGGGTATTAAGGTCTCCAAATACAATTGTATTAAGGCTTATTTGATTTTTCATTTTTCTGATAATTGTTTTATATAGATGGGTACACTGGTATTTGTTTGTTGCATATATATTTATGGTTGTTATCTCTTCCTCTTGAATTGTTTCCTTTACTCAGATGTACTGACTTTCTTTATCTCTGTCAATCAGTGTTAGCTTGAAATTCACTTTGTCTACAAATAGAATTGGTACCCCTGCTTTTCTCTGGATTCTTGTTGCATGGAGTATTGTTTTTCATCCTTTGACTTTCAGTTGGTGAATTTATTTTTGAATTAAAAGTGTTGCTTGTGTGCAACATGTTGTTGGATCTTGCTTCTTTATCCATTCTTCTAGATGATGTCTTCTGATTAGTGAATTAAGACCATTAACATTGATAGTTATAATTGAAATGCATGACTTATCCTTGTCATGTCATTTTCCTGTTCTTAGCTCCCTCCACCCCATAATTGTTTGCCTTGCTGGTGGATTCCTTCTGCTGTGGTTCATGGAGCTGTAGTTTTTATTATCTCTTTCTAGAATGTCCAGGACATTTTGGAGTGCTGGTTTGGTGGTCATAAATCTCCTCATATGTTCTTTGTCATGGAAATATCTTATTTCTTCATCAATTTGGAAAGAATTTAGAAGGATACATCACTCTAGGCTGAAATTGCTTTCTTTTAGGACTTGGAGTACTTCACTCTGAGCTTTTCTTGACTTGAGAGTTTGTGCTGAGAAGTCAGCTATAATTCTGATGAGCTTTCATTTATAGGTGATTTGTTTCTATTCTCTAACAGTTTTTAGGATTCTATTCTTGTGTTCAATTTCTGGAATCCTGATTATGCTATGTCTGGCAGTAGATTTTTTTTTTAATGATAATTGGAATTCTTTTTTTTTATTTTATTTAAAGAGAAAAAACAAAACAAAATAAAGGGTAGCAACAATACAGAATTCCAAGAAAAAAATGGAAAAGAATAACAACAAAAAACCTAAGAAATTATTACTTGACAAATTACATACTGACTTCTTGGAAATAGTTCAAATTACAAAGTTAAAACATGTAAAGTAGACATTCAAACTGAGACTGTTAACAGTTCTACTCCACGATCTGATGAAAACAGCAATATGGTCATCCATCTTAACCCACTCAAATATACATGCAATTATATCAAAAGGGTAAAATTAAACACAACAAAACAGAGCAAAGCGGATCACAAGAAAGCAATGTAAGAGACATAAATTTCAAAACTAGACAATTGGAGATATTCACTCTCTATCATATTGACTCTTGTTTTCTTCCAAATAGTTGTCCATATTGTCACATACAGGGAATTGACATGAACAACATAGTATGGAATTGATCTGAGCAGGACGAGGAAGGCGCTTCAGTTCTTCAAGACCAGACATTAGGGAAGCCAAGATTGGCTGTCATAGTGACTCTCATTCTCCTCAAAACAGCTGTCCATACTTTAATGTGTGTTGAATGTAAACAAGGCAAAGCAAGCTAAAATTACTTTGAACAAAAAGTGATAGTTTTGCTGGATTTCATATCATGACATTATGGAATCAGCACTGGGTATTGCAGTGTCTCTTTTTCTTCAAAGTAGTTGTTCATTTCAACATGTGTTATATAGTTGGTTCTCATAAACTGTTTATAAGCTCTACACATGCATGAATCTGTACATGTATATCTATCATTTCTGTATTAGCGGGAGAAACAAAACAAAGCAAAATAAAACAATTCCTAGGAAAACATGATGCAAAAAAGTCACATAAAACCACAATACAAGGTGATCTACAATGGTTACCAGGATGTCTCAGCAGTGTATAACAACATTAATAAAAACAAAGCATTGGAGACATTATAAGACTTCAAAAGCAAGTAATAATCAAACCAGAGTGGGTATCTTAGTGAGTCTTGTCATCTTCAGTGTAGTTCCCTATACTCTTAGACTTGATGCTATCAATCATAACAGATTTGAATAAAATTAGTCAATACAAAGTAGCAATCTAACAAACCAGATTCAAATAAGATCAGTCATAATAAGACAGTATAAGTTTTACAGGGCTCAGATTAAGTTGATAGGAAAATTAGGGATGATTACCATAATATGTCCTCTTATTTTTGGGATAGCTGACCATGTCCTCAAGTCTAGTGTAAGTAGACAAACTGGAACAGCACGTAATCCATCCAAGCAGAGTGGTGAGAATAATGTAAATTTTAAATCTTGTTACCCAATTAACAATATCCTCTGCCTCCCTTTTTTAGACAGTTCCTCCCCTTTCACTCCCATGGGGTGCACTGCTTGTTTTGGGTCCCACTGCCTCCCTATATAGAGCATCTCAATGGACCCTATCTCCTGATGTACTCTGCCTGTGTTT